>VDFB02026596.1:0-28244 GCA_007258455.2 Sequoia sempervirens | reverse complement strand
GCTACCTATAATAGCAAGTCAACTTTAAATTATAACATAAAGTGTAACCATTAAGCACTTGTGCATAAGGTTTTTAATAAATACAAAGACCCAAGGTTTTAGATCTTAAAACTTCCACATTTGACAAGCCCTGATCAATAACAAGCCATGATCTCTGCAATTTGATGCACTATAAAAGCATATTGAGAATCATTGTTAAAAGTGACAAGAAGTCTTTGACAAAACATTGGCTTAGAGTTTTAGCACCTTGATCTCCAACATTACTAAACCTTAAACACTCATGAATGCTTGATACATGATCCTTTGTGAAGTGCTATTACACCATCAGATGATAAATGAACAAGAAATTCCCTGGATGATCTTTGTCTAGAAATGCAACAACACCATTACAATAGTCTTTCCTTTATGCCAACTTCAACTTGCAACTGCCTGAACAAAAAACACCTTGTAATGAGTGAACCAAGAAATGCATGATAGACCTTATCAACCCTCAACATGATGACTATGGAATGAAGCAACTCATGATAAACCTTATGAACCCTCAACATGATGACTATGAAATGAAGCAACTCATGATAAACCAAAGAAGGGCACTACAAATCAACACGAATGAAGAACATTGCAACCAAGAATCTCTGACAAACATATCTTTGACATCAATGAAAAACAATGCCAAAAAACTTCCCCTTTGGCATTGATGTCAACTTAACCAAAATTTGCACCTTATTGCTCCCCCTTTGAGAACAATGACAAAGGGACTTGTGAAAAGGAGCAAGAGAAAATTTCCATTTGCATAATAGACCAAAATGAATGAAACCATGCAAGAGCACTGTATAAGTATGAGAAAATTGTATATGAGCAACATTAGCCTAGCATTGGATATTGGCAACCACTTCACCAAACATAAGAGAAGTCAAAAATAATGAAGACCACTGTTATTGGAATACCTCACTATTTGAATAGCTGCAAACCTTTATCCAAGATCATTGCACCAAGACCATTGTACCACATATTAGCCATTGTGTATATGTAAGAGAATACTTTACTCACCACACTATACTCATTATGCAAAATAGTAAACCAAATGTTTCACTATCAGTGTTGAATATAAAAGAAAGACAATACCACTATCCATTTCACTGCACATTATCCACTAATCATTATGCAACTACATCATATATTATCAACACTAAGAAGTAAGATAAATGTCACTAAGATATCAATTCAATTGTCACACCATCAAGTAAGAACTCTGACAAAGATTATAAAGCAACAAAAAAATATGCCTACACATGTCTTGAATGAAAAACTCAAAGAAATGAGAAGGACAATAAATAAGCATCAGTACCATATAAAGAAACTACAACTAACATATCAATATCATTACATTGGAAAACTGTGATTGATATGCAAATCGTCTTAGCACTCTCAATCTAGAAAGAAAATACTTCCCTTTTTCCTTCTAAAGAAAGTAATATGACCAATATGAGAAAACTAGTGTCTATCAAGATCACAATGATAACATTGTTAGTAGATACTTGCAGTGAGTAATATTTTTTTGTACACCATATCTTTAGAAACTGTGACACTATCTAAACACCATCACACTGTCCTTCCTGTCACCTCACTGTCCAACACTAGGATGACTATCCTGAAGCAAAAATTTGAACCATGAACACCATGACATGCTTCACTTTGAATCAGCATGGCATCCTCCACTTTGAATCAATATGGCATCCTTCACTTTGAATCAAGAAGCAATACTCATTACCATTGGCTTCTACCTTTTTCATGACTCTTTTCACTTGTAAAAGACTTTCAAATTTCCATAGGTAGTGACTTCTGAAGTAGAGACCATCTCTTTATCTTCCTTTGAGTGTAATGCCACAAGTCTCTTGTGCTCTTCATGCTGTTATTGTACCTAATTTTCTTACCATGAGACTTTAACTTTAGACTTTCATACCCTATAAGGATCTAACTTTGTACAAGCTATATGGTCTCTAGATCTTTCCTCTCATGAATTGACTCATATATGGACTATCCTTTTTCACATTTTAATAAAACTAACCTTTTAAATGATTGCCATGTGGAACAATGAGTGACAATGAGAAATATTACCATACATAGTGACTATCACATGTAGTTCTTATTGTCAATCTACTTTACCACTATGGACTATCCATCAATATTACTATTTCCTTTTTGATGATTGTTATCCTTTCCATCTCAAAGTTATGATATAAATACATTAACCATGGGGGTGTGCAAAAAAAATTGATACAATCACTATAATAATTCTTGTCGTGGCACTTGAGAAGAGTAGAAGTTTAATTCCTAGATCACATTCACTATACATGGAAACAATTAAGCAACCCCCCTTGGAAGGATGATTTTTTACCATAAACCATTTTCAATCACCTTTGGAAAATTAGTAGCAAGACTTTGATATGCATGATATTTCAATAACAAGTCTTTAGTATTCATGATGAATGAAGAACCATTAACATGATGATATCTTGATTCTATTCATGATGTTCTTGATGCATACATAGTCCTTTGACTAACTTTATGCTAAATTTCCAATGTTTCTTTGTCAAGAGGATAACTTACTACTTATTCCATATTGGGTGAATAGCACATAATACCACCAACTATCAAGAATAAACATCATGACATGAAGATGACATGAACTGATCTTTATGAAAAGCACATCCTATGATATTATGTTTGATGACTGGAACCTCTGATATGTCAGTCATAAGATTTCTATCTCACTCTTTTTATTACCAACCATAGATTATTTTGATTGTCACTTTATGAAAGTATACTCACCCTTTTGTGACCTTTTAGGTGAATGAATATCACCATGTCTAATGACTATCATAAAGATCTAGATCTTGAGAACTTATCTTTGTGCTTTGGTGTTGTCCTTGAATTCCGTCTAATTTCTTGTGAATTAGAGCTTCAACATCTATCACATTGTACTTTTGAATATTTAAATTTCATCTAGGATTTCTATAATTATATATTGCAAACTATTATACTAGTTCTACAGTTCCATCTCTTTTAGATCCATCCACTCTACTCCTTTGATCCTCCTTCTCTAACTGTCAAAGTTACCTTATTTTGGATAGTCCACTAGGATGATTGTTGACTACCCTCATAAGAGAGCTATCACTATAGAATTCTTTCACAAATATACAACCTATTTTGTTGTTATCTAAGGGTTTTGAATGATAAACCAATAAACATCCCCCCCCGCAACTCATGATATTCTTCATGCAGTTATGGATGTCACTTGTGCACCATGCACAAGATTAGGTTCTTTGTCTTTCTCTTATTTTCTTCTCCAAACTTTCATAGTGATTGTCTTCTTGTGATTATTAAATGGTTCCATTAAATTACTTATATAAAACTGTGCTGTATGTCCAAACCTATTACATCCATAGGATTTCACCTTGTCAACAACATGAGAAGTAAAATAATTATATCTTCTTGAGAATCCAAAAACATCATTTCTGACTTGTGTATTACAAAAGCTTACAGTGTGACCTAGATGATTGCATTTATAACATGGGACATTACTTCTTCTATTTGACCATTCATAAGAACTCTTATTCCATCAAACTTTCCTTTCACGAATCCAACATTCTATTGCTCTATGACCAAATTCATGACATGAATAGAAATAACCATGAAAAGAGTTTTTAAACTTGGACATTTGATGTTTCCTTGATTGAAAATATCTTCTAAACTTGTTCTTGTTGACTTGAGTAGGATCATTTCATTTTTCCTACTTCTTGTCTTTAGTCTTAGGAGTAGCAGAATAATAATTTAGATCTATTTTCTTCCTTGGTGTTTCTCTGACCTTAGAAATCTGCCCTTTTTCAAAGCTTAAACCAATAGTATCCTTGTGACATTTTTTCTTGCTTAACATCTCATTTAAGCATTTAGTGCTCTTTTCAAATTGAAGAATCTTGTGTAACTTAGAAGACTCATTTTCTAGTTCATTTCTCAAAGAAACTATCTTTGATTCTTATCTTTCACAATCAACCTCTTTTGCCTTAAACTAATTTATAAATTCTTCTTCTATTTTCTTCTATAATTTATAAATTCTTCTTCTATTTTCTTCTATAACTTTTACCTTCAAATCAATGATTCATTTTTATGCTTCTTCAAGGGCTAAAAGTGTTTTGACTTTGGACTCCCTTTCTTCTTAAAGTTGCAACTTTAATCTTTGGTTCTCCTTTTTGAGTTTCTTGATCTCGTGATCTAGAGCATAAATGAGTTCACCATCAAGATCAATTTCACATTCATCTTCATCATACTATTTTTCACATTCACTCATAATGTGGTCTCCTTCTTTATTAACACTCTCAACTACAAAATCATATTCTCTATTAGATATATTAAATCTTGTGTCAATTGGCAGGGATGTTTCTTGCAACAACACATCACTTGATTTGATTGGAACTTGTTGAATAAATTTTTACATAGCATTGACATTTTTATTTTTTCCTTTTCTTTTTTCCATAGTACTCTACCACTAAGATCAACCCACCTCAATTAAACTTCTTCAGGGAACCTACCACTCTGATACAACTTGTTGGAGTACAAGACCACTAAGAGGGGGGTGAATCAGTGGTCTAATGAGAAATCAAATTTCAAAACTTAACTCACTTGTATTATGCAAAGAGACCAATTAAAAACACATCAAACATTAAAGGTATTAAATGCTGAAGGAGTTACAATGATATGCAAATAAAAACATAATATTTAAATAAATATGACCAATCAAGCATAGTATGGAAAACCACCAAGAGGAGACAAAACACAAGTTTTATGAGTGGAAATCCATAAAAGGGTGAAAAACCACTCTGAAAATAAGTTTCATTAAGCCTCACTAGCCAAAACCTCACTAGTTACAAGTTGTATACCTCACTGGCTAAACAACATGCCTCATTGGATAAATAACATGCTTCACTAGAAAACCAACATGCCTCATTGGCTAAATATACATCACTTCAGAAGAAATTAACAAAATTTAGAGGGTTACTCTATTTCAATACAATCGATTGCTCATGTGATCTATCTCTACATCAACAATTCAACATATAACTCTTCTTATCTCAACGAATTCAAATCTAATACATAAATGAACAAGGAAATTTCAACGTCTACTCATACCTTGACTATGATCTTTAGATAACACAAAAATAACAAGTATATCTTCTCTTATGATAATTAAATTTAGATAGATTTAGAACATAGTTACAAGGATATATGCTCAAACAAGGCACTATTACACATTGTCCAAACAAAACCATCTATCAATGACCTCAATCAAATCATACTTCTAATCAAAGGCAATCACACTCCTCAGCCCAGGACAACATACATTGACATTAAACAATTTGATCACTGCTATTCAATCTTACACATTTCTCTTTCTTCCAATAAGACCTTGATTGAAACCCTTTTTGAATAAATGAAAAATTATAGAAAAAGACTTCCTGGTATGACAATCAATTATAATATAGTAGGCTCATGAAAATTTACACATCCTTATGATAATCAATAGTAGACATGTCCATATCTAGTGCACTATCAGACTAAATCTCATACTATCCTTACAAAAAATTAAAATCAAGGCATCTATGACCATGTTTAGATATGTAAAATATTTTCAAAGAAAACAATAATCATGGATTTGGTCAAAAAAGAGGCATTAAATCACTCCTTGATGTTATCTTATTCAGGTCTTCTTCTCTGCAGATATTTTCATAAAAGTATGAAATCACTAACTTCAATACCTTCTCCTCTTCATTC
The DNA here is from genome assembly GCA_007258455.2 of Sequoia sempervirens. NCBI lineage: Eukaryota > Viridiplantae > Streptophyta > Pinopsida > Cupressales > Cupressaceae > Sequoia > Sequoia sempervirens. Next base: position 22,415 of record VDFB02026596.1, on the reverse strand, counting down.
TATGATTACAAACATGGTATTTTAGTTTTCAATACTTCTGAATAGCACCCAATCCACCAATAGAACCATTCTCAATACCTTGGCATCATCACTTAAATTGTCATTGCAAAATAGTTAACAAACTGTGCATAACTGAATACCAAATTCCATGACACTTCACATTCCCATTAAAGTGCAAACTATAGAAAGAATTGTTATTAGATTTAAATGAGGACCCTCGATCCTTTAACACCTTCCAAAACATAATCAAATAATAGTTGTTGATTTACTTTTGAACATCATACTAAGAGCCATTAACTTGCTAAAGCAATAAACGCTAAGTGTAGGGGTCGGTTCCCAATGTATATGGTCCCTTGAAGATTTCACTTAAGTGTCTTGCTACCTATTATAGAAAGTCAACTTTAAATTATAATATAAAGTGTAACCATTAAGCACTTGTGCATAAGGTTTTTAATAAATACAAAGACCTAGGGTTTTAGATCTTAAAACCTACACATTTGACAAGCCATGATCTCTATCATTTGATGCACTGTAAAAGCATATTAAGAATCACTGTTAAAAGTGACAAGAAGCCTTTGACAAGACATTATCTTAGATTTTTAGCACCTAGACCTATAACATCACTAAATATTAAACACTCATGAATGCTTGATACATGATCCTTTGTGAAGCACAATTACACCATAAAATGAATTAAAAAACAAGCAACTCCATGAATGATATTTGTCCATAAATGCAACACCATTGCATTAGTCTTTCCTTTACACCAACTTCAACTTGCAACTCCTTGAACAACAAACACCCTACAATGAGTGAACCAAGAAATTCATGATAGACCTTATCAACCCTCAACATGAAGACTATAGAATGAAGCAACTCATGATAAACCTTATCAACCCTCAACATGATGACTATGGAATGATGCAACTCATGATAAACCAAAGAAGAGCACTTCAAATCAACACCACTACAAATCAACACTAATGAAGAACACTACAACCAATTATTTCTATGAAGAACACTGCAACCAAGTATCTCTGATAAAAATATCTTTGACATCAATGAAAAACAATGCCAACAAAAAGTATGCATACAAGCTTACACAATAACCATAATGTATAGATCAAAATAGAAAAGACACAAGATAACACAAGATATACCCAAGGAAAACCCTCAAGAGGGAAAAATCCAGGCTTCAAAAGCATTCATATTTCATCTATTATTCAACAATAAAATAATCCATGAACTTACAAAGTTACCACGAATACTTTTGAAGCATCAAGCCTCTCTAATGCATCCTCCATGATGTGTCCAAGAATGAATCCACACATCCCATGCCATGCTTTACATATGCACTCCTTAAAAAGAATCAATATTGACAACCCACTCACCTAGTCAACCTTAACCACTAAACATTTATTTTCTTTTATAGGCACAAGCTCACACAAATACAACAAAGTGGTATGATAAAACCATGTGCGAAAAAAAAACATGTGAATAAAAAACCATTGACCCCTGTTTTAATATTGGGTACTAAGTTTTCACATTATTAAATAATTTTCCCAAATATTAAATCATCATCCTACTCCCACACATTAAATAATAACCCAATGTTGCAATACAACATTACAAGTGGCCCCAAATATTTACCTAGTGTGGTTGAACACACTTCCTAAGTGCACCAAAACTAAATAATTATTTAATTACAACATTATAATATATAATTTTTTGCAATGATATAAAACACCAAATACTAACATTCTCCCACTTGTTGTATACATTTCATAAGGGTTGATCAATGAAATTCATCATCATAATTGTACGTGAAACCAAATGAATATCTAACGTGCTCTCATGATCAATGAAGATACCTATAATAAAACCAAAGTGGCCACCATCTCAAGAAAAAAAATTCTCATCCTCCAACATCCCACCTTTGAAAGAAAAGGAACATTCCAAGGTGAAGATACACCAATCCAACAAACACAAGAATCAAATCCAAGTGATAACAAAGGTTCTGAGCCATTGTCAAAGTTAAAAACCCACATGAGTAGAAATATTGAATCTAGGACATGTATGATAATACTGCCAACCGTCAATAGATCCTAGGTATAAAAAAAATAATAAACACATGCCAACATATATATGCATCCCATAAACTACAATCAAACTCCATGTATCAAATCTATCAATGAAGAACATATATATCTAGGAACTCCCACTACATGGGTGATGTCAAATCTGAAAATGATCAAGGCATATGAAGTTTACCAATCAACTCTATACCAAGGTGTGATAATTGATCAAAACAATGTCCTACCAAGAACAATCACAATGATCCAAATATGAAACACTAATAGTTGCATACTATCTCACAACATGTCACCACAATCCTCTCAAATCATATGAGTATGAACATCCATGAAGGAACCATAGAATGAAGAGAGAAAACTTGTAAACTATAACTTGTAGATTTGTGAGGGGGAATAGTTGAGGAGATATGAGATTTGAATTCACAAAGCTAGAAGGATTCCCAGTGGAAATACCTAAGGAAGTGTTGAAATTGCTAGTAGGTTGAATGGTTGTGGTAACATGAGTACTAGTGTATGTAGGAATATAGGTAAGGGTTGTGGAAGGAGGAATTGAATTTCAACCTTAGATTTGAGTATAACCCAAAGCTTGAGCACAAATAGTCATGGTAGGGGTGTTTGTATCAACAATATGAGCTAGAATTCACATGATCTTTATTCTATGTTTGTTTTAAATAATTTACCTCATGTTATCTAAAGCAGGAATATCACTACTAGTCATGTTTTCAAAACTCACAAAATGTTTCAATTTCTCTATTTCTTCATCTATCATTCTTATGTTTTCTTGTGGGATACTAGTAACATCATGCAAATTTTTTGTATGTAGGGAAGTCACTAGAAATGAAGTATGAAGGCTATGATCCATAGAGGGTTGATCATCAACACTATTAGTGAAAGAGTTGGACAACCCAAGATCCATGGCGAATGGTGTATCGTGGGAAGAGATGAGTCTCAAACTACATCTCAAAATAGTATTTCTAATAGGACACCAAGTTGTAAAGCTCGTACAAGTTTCATAAACTCAATGTAAACCCAAAATGGAAAGAGGGTGCAATGCAATGCAATGACCTAGAATGTAATATGTGTAAATGAAATTTTTTAGATTCTAAACAAGGAAATTTTTTTACTACACTATGTAAAATATAAAAATGATGTCTTGTAAATGTAATTTTGAAATCACACAATGCACTAGTTTTGTCAAACCAAGCTAAATATGATCAATTTCACTTAACATAAATTTTGTAAACTAAAACAGAAAACTAAAAAATAATAAAATAAAATGTAGAAATAGATGTTTTAATGCCTTAAAAATTAGGAAATGACCATGATTAGGAAGTCATTCACCTAGGGGAAAATGGATCCTACGTTAGGGGTATTTTTACATGTTCTTACAAATTTCTAAGATGATTTCAATGGTTTCCATATTCTGATAAAAAAAAAAAACTTACAGTTTGATTTTTCTATGAATTTAATGTCGGACACAAGTGCAAAATATGAGAAAATGACAAAGTAGGATACCTAATTTGATTTACAATTTTGCTTCAATTTTCAAATGCAAGTGAATGATGATGCAATGCTATGTAAATGATTTCTAAACTGACTAATTTTTTTTTGTATTTTCAGATTTCAAGAGATGGAAAAAACGTAATCCTAAAATCCTAAATGAAATGCAAATTAGACACCATAAATGAGACTCAATTCAATGCAATGAAATGCAAATGAATGCAAGATCTAAATCTAGGGTTCAAATGGATTCCAAAATTAGAAAATTGCAATGCTAAAAAGGTTGGATTCACTATAACGAAACATAGAAAAATGAAGGTTCACCAAAATGGATAACGAAAAATAGGTATGATGGATCTATTTCTCTAATTTCATTCAAGAAATGAGATCCAAAAAATGAAATGACTGTCAACCAAAAGGTGAGTCAAGTCAAAGCGTGAATTTGCAAATTTCCCTTTTATGCAAGGACGGGGTCCTAATTAAACAAAAATTTTGGGAGAAAGATTAAAAATAGAAAAACAACTCCAAAATGCAATTTATAAAGTGCATCTAATAGATTAAGCTCAATTCTAATGGAACCGAAAGTCAAAATGAAAATCTAAGAATGGGAAAAAGATGTGTACCAGTCACCAAAAGTTATTTTTCAAAGCTAACTAAGGACTCATTCTCCCTATGATGAATGGGTCCTAGCTAGGGCTTTGTAAAAAATTGCTTCTAGGTTCTCTTCTTCTTTGTCTGCATCCTAGATCTCCAATTTTCATAGTTGGATAGTCAAAAATAAATCTTGTAGGAAATTTTCTATGAAATTGCAAGAATGATGACAACAAATACAACTTTGAAAAATTTGTTATTTTCATCTTCAAGAGGTCTTCCACCTAAAATCCACAAACACAAATCAAGAGGGAAAAATGTTTTGTTGTTGGTGAATGGGGTTTGCCTTGGTCAAACCCCATTTGGGTAATTAAACCTTGTAATGAAATGAAACATGAAGGAATGATGAATGAACAAAGCAATGCCACAACTCATTGAAACTTTGAATGAACCTTGGAATGTTGATCAACAACTTGCATGAAATGGCTTCAATGGATGTGGATCTTGATCTTGAAACTTGACTTGAAATAATTCTTTTGAATGCTTGAACACTACATCAACATATTGGCTCAAATAACATGCATGATGCAAGAATAATTTGACATGATAATAGGATCTTGATTGCTGCAATAATTCTTCATTAAATTTTCTCTTTAATGCCCTGAAATTCTCTTGAAATGCTCCAATAATGGGTCCTAGGTTGCTCACCTATGACACACATTCTCCAATGATAAGTGTTATGTCATGGCATTTATGAATGTTGGGTTTTCCTCTTCAAAATTTGTAATTAATTAGGCTTGGATTTGAATTAAAGTGGTCAATTAAGGCATAATTAACCTCAATTAATTAATAAAGCCCTATATAAGTGTGAAAGTGTAAAGGTACACCTTACAACACCATAAATAAGAAATAATTAAGTCCATTTTAATTAATAGGGCCCTAAAATTAATGTGAATATGTAAAATACATATTACAACAACACTAAATTAAGGTATAATTTAGTTCATTTATTTAATATTAATTCCCAAATTAAGTGTGAAAAAGGGATACTTTTTCCTACACTATATTTAGCCCTCACTGTAGTAAGAGGATGGACCCATGTCAAACTCACACTGAAGTAGACATTCAAGACACTTATGTATGTAGCAATGACAAAGATACTTAATCATACAACATCATAGCCTAGAAGAAAGGGAGGTGGATCAAGCTTTGACTGTCTAATGCAATGTGGAACACATCTAGGCTATTTTTCCAACATGTTCACAAGTAGAACTTGATGTCTACTATGCAAATGAGACATACACTCACATGGGCCAATGGAACCTCAGGCTCTCCACTAGGTGAGCCCCCAAGAAAGTTGCTTAGTGAGAAATTCATGGTAGGTCTACAAGTTCTCAGTATACTTACCATACTAAAGCTATCCCTCTAATAACTACAATAGGGTGCCACAAACACTAATATTTTGAGCTTCATAAGGCCTAACAAGCTATGTTATGCTAAGAACACTATGAACAAGGGGAAGGCTCTTCTATCAAGCAAGGTGTGTTATCCTTGGTGGCCTTATAGGGGTGAGTTCAACCTTCACAAGGTTAACAAGTTGTATTATTCTAAACACTTATGAACAATGTATATATATATATATATAGGTTTGTTCAAAGGGATCTTGGTTAGTTCGTGTAAGGTCTTCTTCTTACAGATCATCGTGTTTAATGTCTCCAATAGAGGACAAGTCCAAGATAAAAGATTCACAACTTAGGGAATGCAATGAGTAGTGTCACCACTAAGAGGAAAGTCATATGCTAATAAAATATCATGCTCTTAGAGGACATCAAACCCAATGACACTGGATGATCCCACAATATTGGTTTACAATTTTGGCCAAACTTGACATTGAAATCATTTTTTCTAACTAAATCTTCACTTTTGGGTGCCTATAGCGGCTAAACCATGAGGAATTTGAAGATGATGCAAACTAGTGATTTGTGACATTTTTTCTGTAGATTCTAAATATATTTTTTTCAAAAATTTTGGAATCGGATTGCACTTCTTTTTCCATGTCCTTCGAAAGCTAGTTTTTTACAATAAACAATATTTTTAAGGAGTGATGCTTATCGTATAATGCATAAATTTTTTCCATGAAGGATTAAATTTTCTCTTTTTTGAATTTAGATTTGTAACTATGATATCTAGTGCCTCAGATAGGATTAAAATCAACAAATTTTGTGTTTAATGAAAACAATAATCTAATTATATCCTATCAAGCACAATAGAGCACAAACTAGCATGAAAATTAAAACAAGAAAGCAAAGCAAACCGATCTCCAAGTAGACTTGATTTATCTCCATTGCTCTTCTCCACCTGCATGAGAATGCGAGATTTTGAAGGGTTGACAATGGAGGAATGTTGAGTGCTCATTCCTGCAGCATAACGACTTGACAATGACAATGACAAATAGAGAGAATGATAGATAGAGACAGAAGACTGATTTTGATAGAGTCTGGATGCTAGAAGAATCAACCCCCTAAATGGATTGTGAGAGGCCGTATTTATAGAGCCGTGACGTTGACGAAGATAAGATTTGACAAGATTCGACAATGATTTGATTTTTGACAAAAGAGGAAATACAACGAGATGAGATAAGATTTCAAAAAAGATGGAAAGATTTCATTTCCTGTTTTAAAGAAATAAATCTCGAAAAAGACGAGAAGATAATTGATGAATTATCTAATTAAATAAATTAATTAGATGCACACAATTTTCAATTTTGGAAAGAAAGCAACAAGATCTTTTTAGATTTTATTAATTAAATAAATTTTGGATTTATTTAATTAACATTGAATTTATGATTTCATTAATTAAATAATATAAATTATTTAATTAATATTAGAAGAATGAATAGAAATGATTTAATTAATTAAATAATATAAATTATTTAATTAACATTAGCGAAAATGGATGGATTATGAATATGAATTTAATTAAATAAATGATGTTTAATTAAATAAATGATGACATGGGTATCTAGGGCAAAGCGTGCTACAAGATGCCTAAATGATGTAATGCCAAGACAGGTGTTGCAAGAGGACAATTTTGGGTGTCTACATTTTGCCCCTCTTTGAGATGATGTTCGAGATGATGTGATTTGTGTCGAGTAACATCATTTCAAAGAAACTAAGGTATGGATAGAGAAAAAATGGATAATGATATCAGAATATGATGATGCCCCCTTGAGAGGATAGGCGGGTTGGACAAACATGGGTAGGCTCTCGAAATGAAAGGGATGGGTCAAGAACTAAAGATGAAGGAATGGATGATACGTTATGCTGCAATGAAAGATGAGCAACCATGATGTTTGATATAGCACTAGACGTTATGCACCAAGATATAAGGACCAAGGTGACGATGTGTCTCGTGCCCCAGCATAATACAACCTTGTCTAGACATATGAGGAAGTAGACTTAGAGCATTAAAGTCCTAATGCACAAAAGGTATTATGTGACCTTAGATGCAAAGGATAATGCAAAAAGATATTCCAACACACACAAGATATGAATATTAGCTGGAATGATATGGATTTGATACAAATGCAAGATAAAATGATAACACACACAAGCAAGCAAGCAAGCATGCACAAATGATACAAAAACAAACAAGGTATTGCCCCTGTCAAGTTGTAAACCATTGATTGATTGACTGATTGATTGATGATGGTGACTAATGATGATAGTGTTGTCATTGTGGGGAAAGACATATCCCTAGATCAACACAAGGATGACTGACAATTGATAGATTGACTTTGATTGATTGGGTTTACAACAAGATTAGGATCAAGACCAAAGGATGCGATTGGATAATTTGACAAGATTGATCAACTTGATTGGTATGGATTAAGGACTGACTTGCATTTGAATTATTGCTTGGATTTTTGGTTGGCTATTTGATTTTTAATTTTTTAATTTTAATTTTTTGTATTTTGGGGATATTTTGATTTTTGTATTTTGAAATGTTTTTTTGATTTTTTTGGACTTTTGACATGTTTTGTATTTTTGAAATGTTTTGATTTTTTTTTTTTTTGGACTTTTGGACATGTTTTGAATTTTTTGGACTTGTCAAATGTTTTGAGGTGTCAAAGGATGAAAAATTGAGTAGCCTTTGTGCTAGATACCAATGACAAGGGGAAGACCAAGTCTAGGTGCAAGGGTGGGTGATGGGATAAGGGATAAAAGGCTCATGATATATAAATGGATGGTATGGATGCATGCATCATAAGGGAGCAAGGATGTGAGCTCCAAAGACTATGTCGCATAGGAATAACATGCCCCATTTTAGGTACAAGACTTAGGATTTTTCTAGACAAAATGTATGACAATAGGATAATGACATGATTGGTTTAGATAGGAAGAGGTATGTCAAGAGATACCCAGAACATGTTTCAACCTTTTGCCCCTATATCTTCATTTAGATCAAAAGGACTAGGGTGGATAAGTGGACTCAATATGATAGATATGTATGATGGATAAGATGGTAGGTAGGATGGAAATGATATGACATGAAGGATAGGTTGGATAGACAAGACATTGTGCCCCCAAGTGTAAGTGACATAGAAGATCAACCTACACATGATGCCTGTTTGCCAGGTTTTCATCATGGTACTTATCCAAGGCGCCTGTTTACCAGGTTTTCACCGTTGGACGAAGGGATTTCTCTTTACTCTTTTTGTTTTATTCTTTCTTTTATTATTTTTGACTTTTTGACTTTTTGACTTTTGGATAGGAGGGACTTAAGTGTCTAGTTGCATGAAAGGTGATAGTCCCACTAGGGATGGATGTCATTGTATGGACCATGTCAAATGTCATGATGCTCATAGATGTTGGTAAGGGATGACATGAAAGGAAGATGGAGTAGGTAGATGATGGATTATGATGTGGATTATGGAGGACAATAATGGATTATGATGCGAATTATGTAGGGAAGATGATAGGGATTATATGGGGCTTATGCAAAAGATGAATGGGGAGGCTTAGCCAAAAGCATGGACCATAGGAAGATGATGGGGGATATATGTAGGATAATGAGTGAAGGATGAGTTGAAGGAGTTATGTGGATTTGTTGTGAGATGGAAGGGAACCATGACCAATGGTTGCACACATTGTGATAAACATTGAAGCTTTTGATGTGGACGAGGTGTAGGAAGCAATGGAGATGTTTGCTTAGGAGATGGGTGATGAAGTGCTTTAGGTACCCACATAGACTTAGTATTTTTATGATTTTTATTTGGCTTGTGGGTTTTAGGACTTTGATATTTTTGAATGGAATGTGTATTTTGGATGGGAGGGGATGGTTGGGATTTTTGTGACATGGATGCCTCATTCGACTTGATTTCTTTTTGCTTAGGTACCCAAACCATTTTGTTTTTAGACTTTTCTTTTGAAGGTATGGGCTTATATAGCTTTTTAGATGTACTTGGCTTTGACTTTTTGAAATTGTATTCTAAGGCATTAAGACCTTTAGAATTTTTGACTTTATAAATAGAGGCATCCAAATTTTTATTTTTGAATCCCATGGGGTGGATGGAATGAGTGGAAGCTTTATGTTTACACAATGTGTGCATTTGTTGGTCATGACTAGGATATTTAGGGTATTTATGAATGATTGGAATATTAGGTGTTGGAAGCAATGGTGGCAAAGTGGATGGAGGGAGGTGTATGGTCACATGCTTTTGACACTTGTAGGATGACGGTGGTGGAATGGCAACATATGTTTTAGGTGCATGATAGGCTTTATGATGGAAAGTGGACTTAGGATGCATGGAGGAAATACCAACATCTTGAGATTGGTGTCCTTGAGATATATGTCCAAGGCCATAAGAGCGTGGTGGGACTTTGACATGGATGGGCTCCAAAATATCTTGTTCATGAAGGCCTAGACCTTTACCTTGGTGGTTCATATTTTGGAGTGTGCAATGGACAATAGGACTAGGTGTAGGTGAAACACTAGACATGATTTCCTTATTGGATGGAGAAGATAATGGTTGTTGTTGTTCGAAGGAGGAACATTCATGAATTAGGGTAGAAAGACCAATAGGGTATGATGGAGGACTTGTAATGGGGTCGATAGTGGGTGACATGGGATCATTGGGATCTTGATTAGCATTGTGTTCACTTAGATCCAAGGTATTTGTTTGATCTTCTATGTGTGCTTTGGAGGCACTTGTCTCATCAAGGGAAGTGAATGTTGATGGATCATGGATAGGACTAGGTGGAGGTGAATTTGGAATATCTTTCTCATAGATTGGTATAAGATCAAGTTGCTCTTGGATAGGCTCTTCATCATTATGGATATCATCTTGATCATAAAAATGATATAGATTATGGATGGGTTGGATGAAAATGATTTGATCTTGATTAGGACTAGGGCTTGATGTTTCCACATGCTTGGGAGTAGACTCTTGATATAACTCTTGGGTTTCTTGCATGGAAGTGGAAGGGGATGACTCTTGAAGAGACTTGACATGTTTTTGATGGTCAATGACATAGGAGCATGAAAGAGGGTGACTTGGACTTATGACGGGAGACTCTCGAATTGGCTCAAGGGGTTGTGGATGACATGGTTGACTTGAAGGACTTGGCATGATGTTTGAGGAATCTTTTGTATGTTCAAGTATATGTGTTGAATAACATGGAGACAATTGATTCCTTGCTTGTAGCCCTTGGGTCACATCCTTTATAGGTGGATTGGTGGATTTATGGAATGCCATTAATTTATGTTTTAAATATCTAAATGTAAGGCATTGATTTGATGAAGGATTAGATGATGGTGGGGGTAATGAATAGTTTGATAGGTTAGAAGGTGGAGAGGCCAATGGATTAGGACTAGGACATGGTGGATTAGGGATAGGCATTTGATTGGATGGTGGTAAGGGTGCATGGACTAGATTGGTGTTCCCCTTGTCAAAGGTGTCATTAAGACTTAAAGGCTCTTGATGTTGTTGCCAAGGTGGACTTGGGAAGCTACGTTCTTGTTGTGATATGGGTGGACATGTTGATGTGGCATTGACATGATAGGTAAATGGGTTTTGTTGGCATGACGATGAAGGTGACACATAGGATTGGGGTTGAATGTGTTGAGGTTGAAATGATGTTTGGACTTGTGATATGATTTGTTGTTGTAATGATGATTGAGGGGTTGTATAGGGTAATGATTGTTGAAAGGTTGATTGATGTGGATAAGGGTTGACATTGGAAGAGTTGTGATAGGTTGATGAAGGGGAAAGTTGATATGTGGATGGATGAGGTTGATATGATGATATAGGTGACACATAGGATTGATGTGAAATTTGTTGATGTAGTGATTGGACTAGATAATGTGCTTGTTGGACTTGACCATTGGCTATGAGGTATCGGATTTGTGCTATGAATTGTTGCATTTGAGGTGATTGGTTTTTTTGAAGTTGTTTGAGCATGTCATGGACTCTTTGAATGATTTGTTGTTTTAAAGGTGATTGGCTTGTTTGAGCTTCATGAAGCATGTGAATAAGCTCTAGTGCTATGTCTTCAAATGTTGTCATGGTGTAAAGTGATGTTGATTGGATTAAAGAGATAATGATGATTAGGATATGATGTGGAATGACAAGATTGGATGACTTGGATGATGTGGAAAAATTTTATTGGAAGTTTGACTTGGGAAATATCAAACACAAGATCTCACATGTAAATGCATGAACACACACACCAAGCACAATGATAAGTTTGTCTTCCAAGATTAGATGTTATGATTAAGCAAACACTTGAATACACAACAACAAGCCTTATGACTAGTCAAGTGGGGTATGGCCAATTAGGTCTCAAGTGAGTTTTCACAAGGTTGACTAGGTATAATTTGGAAGCAAAATCTTGCCAATAAGCTGGGAGAAAGGGGTAACCCACCCTTCACCTTCACTTCCCAAAGGTATAAAGTTCTTTGGGGCTTAGCTCAGAGTGACAAGATTTCAACTCCCAAACGAGCGTGTCTTTGGATTCACACTCTATTGAGGTCATCCCTTGGAGGGGTGTGTGCTCCAAGCAGGCCTCCTACGAAGGGTATGACAAAAGCAAACCAAGTGAGGTGTTTTGGACACACACACTTGATTCACACTCGCAAAGATTAATTTCCCTTAGAAATGAAATGTGTGTAAAACAGTTCAAGCGATTGTTCTTTTTAGATCCCAAATCAAATGTGTACGAAGATAGTGGTTAATTTTAGACCTGATTTTCGATATGTGATTGAAGACAATATTCATTTTAAGAACCCCAAATCCAAATGTGTTTGCAAACAATGATTGATTTTATGCCCCCAAATTGAAATGTGACAAACAATGATTAATGAGAAATGAAAGCTTAGAATGTATGCACCTGATTATTTTTGCTTTCCAAGTTGATGTTGTGACTTATATTGCCGCTACTATAGCCTCTTATGATCACCTACAAGATCAAAAAACAATATTATAATGCAGCCAAAGAAAAGAAAAAGAAAAGAAAAAGACAAGTTCATCAGAAAATTTCAATTTCAGATACTTTTGACATAGCCGAATTAGATTTTAGTATTTGACAATTTTTTTGATCTGAAAAATGAAAAATCAAATAAAGGACCCCTACTAATTTTCTGAGAGCTTTTCAGAAATATAAAGAAGTAAGAAAAATTCCCTGTTTTGCTCTCAGAAACGTGGATTTGTGAAAACCATATGGAAAACAAAGATTGATTTTTTTTGCATTTTATTTGACCTCCAAACTAAATCTGTAAAACATAGACCCTTATTAGAATTTTATGAGCTTTCCAAAAATGTAAAAATTTCTGAAAAATTCGTCGATTTGCATCCAGAAAATCAATTTTATAAAAATAATTAAAATCAAAATAAATTTCACAAAAATGATCATAAACCCTTGATTGTTTTACTGTAGCCTCTTGAAATGATGTACAAGATTCTATAAAAATATTGTAAAAAAATTTATAGTTGTGTAGAAGATATGAAGAACTTTGTAAAACCTGTGATTTTGTCCAAAAACTGGCAGATCTGCAATAAAATGTCAATAAAACCTGCAAAAGGCAAGCTATATCAAAGGATTCACGTCAGGTTCACCAATGTAGATAAGGTAAAAATCAGATTTAATGTTTAATGAAAACAATAAACTAATTAATTCCTATCAAGCACAATAGAGTACAAACTAGCATGAAAATTAAAACAAGAAAGCAAAGCAAACCGATCTCCAAGCTAGACTTGATTTATCTCCATTGCTCTTCTCCACCTGCATGAGAATGCGAGATTTTGAAGGGTTGACAATGGAGGAATGTTGAGTGCTCATTCCTGCAGCATAACGACTTGACGATGACAATGACAAATAGAAAGAATGATAGATAAAGACAGAAGACTGATTTTGACAGAGTCTGGGTGCTAGAGAATCAACCCCCTAAATGGATTGCGAGAGGCCGTATTTATAGAGCCGTGACGTTGACGAAGATAAGATTTGACAAGATTGACAAGATTTGACAATGATTTGATTTTTGACAAAAGAGGAAATACAACGAGATGAGATAAGATTTCAAAAAAGATGGAAAGATTTCATTTCCTGTTTTAAAGGAAATAAATCTCGAAAAAGACAAGAAGATAATTGATGAATTATCTAATTAAATAAATTAATTAGATGCACACGATTTTCAATTTTGGAAAGAAAGCGACAAGATCTTTTTAAGATTTTATTAATTAAATAAATTTTGGATTTATTTAATTAACATTGAATTTATGATTTCATTAATTAAATAATATAAATTATTTAATTAATATTAGAAGAATGAATAGAAATGATATAATTAATTAAATAATATAAATTATTTAATTAACATTAGCGAAATGGATGGATTATGAATATGAATTTAATTAAATAAATAAAATTTATTTAATTAAATTATTTAATTAAATAAATGATGACATGGGTACCTAGGGCAAAGCGTGCTACAAGATGCCTAAATGATGTAATGCCGAGATAGGTGTTGCAAGAGGACAATTTTGGGTGTCTACACTTCCAATTAGTTTCACAGTGTTTTATTGAATAGTTTTTCCTTAATCAAGTTTCGAAGTCAAACCAATTACAATTCAGACATAGGCGGACCATATAATGCATAACATTTTTTGCATGTATCGAAATTCTTTCTTTTTGATGGATCAAAGAATTCAATATTTGGTGAACGCATATTTTTCAATTTTTTTTTTTGATAATCTGCTATTTTTCCACATGTATAGAACAAAGAGTTTGATTTTTAGTGAAAAACCTACATTCACAAGAAATAAAAAATAAATATAATAATCAAATTAAATTTAATTAAAATTATACTTTTTTGGAAGCTTATAATAAGGATTGCATACTTTAAAAAAATAAAATAAAATGAATTCATTTGATCCCGCAAAAGGTAAATCAAAAGTGGTTTTTTATTGAAACATTTTGATAGGTGTAAAGGAGACTCCATTGTAGGTGTGGTTTAAAACTAGTGAGGTTCTATCCAAGGGGGCTTGGTCTAAGGTGCTTTGATCAAACCATCTTCAATTAATCCTTTAAATGAAACATTTCAAGGCTTAAATAATTATATTTCCTAAAAATATGTGATTTCATAAAAATCAGGACCTCCTAGAAAGTGTAAACCACTATTGTGGCAGCACCCCACCACCAAGAAAATGACACATTTCAAGAAGTAAGAAAATCACACAAAGAAACATAAGGATGTCAAAAAAATTTGTAATCATAATGCCAATGTATGCCCTCACTTTAAAGGAATTGCTACACCATTGCTATTAGAAATAACTTTAAAGTAGCAAATTGTCAATGTTAATCCTAAAGAAGACATGAGAGCTTACTTGGAAAGCCCTATACCAAGTAATATGTTTCCAAATGAAGCTGCATCATGAAAAGGGGTTTCCCCCAAAATGAAATCCC
This sequence comes from Sequoia sempervirens, assembly GCA_007258455.2. NCBI lineage: Eukaryota > Viridiplantae > Streptophyta > Pinopsida > Cupressales > Cupressaceae > Sequoia > Sequoia sempervirens. The sequence goes on along the minus strand of VDFB02026596.1, from coordinate 7,270 downwards.
TAAACACAAAAGGGATTCATGGATTCAAGGTTAGTATATCTTTGCTACAATATTTTTATAGAGCTTAGAAATTTCATCATTCCCCAAATACTCACAGAACAAGAAGAATGACAAATAGAGAGTGAAAAAAAAGAAATGATTTTGGGTCAACATGGAAGAGACCTAAATGTCTTGATGCCTTGCATCATCCCTAAAAGTAGAACACAAAAGAAATAAAAAGATAAATGTTTATGACATAGAGAAGAATGTAAGTACATATAGATGAATGGACATAAAGAGAGATACATCAAACATAACAGTATGGGGGATCACGTTACAAACATGCAATCACACGAAGAACATGAAAAAGAAAATAAGGCAAGATACTAGTAAGGCACATGCAAGTCAACCTATAGCAAGTCGTCTACATCCCAATATTGTTTAGTAAATATGGAAGGAAGAAAACTAGCCAAAGGGACAACATCAAGTGCCGAACTGAGACACACACCAAGTTCAACACTCTTATTAGTAGAAACATCACTTAAGCTCATACAAGAGGAAAACATTAGATTCAACTCATTATGCACTTCCTCGTCAATATTTGCAATTTCATTATCATAATCCAAATTAATCACAATGGGAGGTCTAATGATAATATCCATAGAAGTTTGTTTATGTTGGGGTGAGGGTGGAGATGTATCATGCATTGTTGAAGACAATTTTGGATTTTGATTTTCTATGTTGTTCTTTAGTTCTTTTACTTGTAACAAATGAGCAATAGCACTATGTCTATTCCTACGCTCGCTAGAATTTCAATTTATTTTCATGTAGTTTTCAAGTTGTATTTGTGTAGGAGCGAGTTTATCAATTCATATGCTAGTAAAATATTGACCCAAGACGATGCCTTGTTTTCAAGATATTAGATTTTCTATTTTAAAAAATTTGAAGTCAATTTTGAGTCAATTAGAGGCTATTTTTGAGCTAAAAATTGGTAATAACTAATGGAGTGTATTATAGATTTATAAAAAAAATTCATGAGCTTTCTAAGGGTTTAAATGATTCATCAAATAGACTTCTAGATCAAAAGTTATGACCTTCAAAAGTTGGGTCTCTCAAATTAGGAAATGTGAAAATGTGTTGGACACACAAAATAGTTGTAAGAGGGAGTTAAACATGTTGATGTGTGTTTGAAAAATTAAAGGGAATATTTGATTGGAGATAAGTTAGGCTCCACTTTTTGGGTGGTTTCAACTCATGGTTTTGTACATACCCTTTGATGGTTTTAGGTGTTCAATCCCCTATTTATTAGGTGCTTGAGATGGTGATTGTTTGTGGGGTTCTTATAGTTGTTAAATTTCATTTGGATGTTTGGTTGGTGATACTCTTGAGAAACATTTTTATACAAGTATACTGTAATTTTGTTGATTTCTAAATAATACACTAGATTGTAGTGCAGGAAAATGTATCCCTTTTTCACACTTAATTTGGGAATAATTAATAATAAAGTGAGCTTAATTGTGCCTTAATATAGTGTTGTAATATGTATTACATATTCACATTAAGTTTAGGGACCTTTTAAATAAAATGGAATTAATTATGCCTTATTTTTGGTGTTGTAAGGTGTACCTTTACACTTTCATACTAACCTAGGATTTATTAATTAATTGAGGTTAATTATGCCTTAATTTTCCCCTTTAATTCAAATTTGAGCCTAATTAAATGCATTTTTTGAGGGATAAAACCCCACACTCATAAATTCCATAACATAATGCTTAACATTGAGCAATGTGTGTCCTAGGTAAGTGGCCCAAGACTCATTCACCATAGGGTGAATGAGTCCTCACTAAGACCTAGGACCCCCATTTAAAATATGTTTTTGGTGGTATTTTTATGATTTCAAATCCACAATTCAATGTCGGCTTGTGATATTTGAATTTCAGGAATAATCTTAAAAGATAAATATAAATACAAGGTTATTTCCCTATGTTTCAACTAGAATATTTCAAGCAAGCTAAGGATATTCAACTGAGAATTGATAGAGAAATTAAAGAGCATTTTCAAGGAATTTAAGGGAAAATTTGTAGAAGATTATTACAGAAATCAAGATTCCTTTTATCATGTCAAAGTAATGTTGCATCATGCATGTTGTTTGAGCTAATATGGCAACATAGTGTTGAAGATCTATTTAACTATTCAAGGACATTGTTTCTAATCAAGTTTCATGATCAAGATCCACATCCATTGAGGCCAATTCATGCAAGTTGTAGATCTACAATCCAAGGTTCAAATAAGGTTTGGTGAATTGTTACATAGAATTGTTCATTCATCATTCCTTTCATGCTTTTCTATTTCATTTCAAGGCTTAGTTACCAAAATGGGGTTTGACCTAGGAAAACTCCCATTCACCTAACAAACAACAATTTTCTCTCTTTGATGTGTGATTGCATATTTTAGGTGAAATATCCTTTGAAGAGAAAAGTTGCAAGAAAAGTTGTCATATCATATAAACTCAACTACATAATTTATTTTTGGTTGTCCAATAGTGAGAATCGGGAACCTAGGAGTGAAGACACAACAAAAGAGAACCCAAAACCATTTTTTAGGAACCCTACCCAAGACCCATTTGTCATAGGGTGAATGCTTCCTTAGTGAGCTTCAAAAGGTGACTTTTGGTGACAGGTATACATCAATTTTGTCTTTCCAAATTTTCCTTTTGATCACTATTTTTGTTAATTTTGATTATTGTCCTTCATTTGCATTTTATGGCTTTGCATTTTGGAGTTTATTAGATGGTTTTAATGGGTGGGTGCATGAAGTTGGGTACAAATTTTCTGGCCAATTATTTTATTTTTTTTTAAAACGCGCTCGTGTTATAACGCAAGTGCGTTATAATGTGCACGCGTTATTTCACATTAAAAATAAAGAAAAAGTGAAATTATGTGGAATACCAACCCAAAGGCTTGGAGGGTATTCCCAACAATGCCAGAGACATGTTTTTGCAAATTCTACAATTTTCACATAATCGGGTCCATGCTCACCATCAACATTGCATCTAGTTCAATATTGACAAAATAAAAAACATGGGTAATGCTAGGTTCTCTCTTAGCTATCCAGCGATGTAATTTTTTCACTTTTTAGACGTATTTAACCTTTCATCCATAATTTTCTTTTCATTTTGTATGTTTGTTTTTTACTTAAAAAAGCAGTGTTCATTATTTTTGTTACTCGATGTAATTTCATCAAAATTCAAAATAAATTAAATTTTTAAATTCAGACTTCGATACTCTAAATTTAAAAAAGAAAGAAAAAAAATCAATTATTTTCAAAAATTTGTAAGGAGACAGGCCAAAGTCTGCTTTTAGGAAGTGCCATAGAAAAATTAGTAAAAGTCAAATATTTAAAAAAATTATCAAAAATTATTAAAAACAACTAGATGCTATTAGCTAACTTCTGATATAGTGATTTTTAAAAATACTACAAAAAATTTCTTTCGAGTCACGTTACAGGGACACTTTATATTATGTTTTCAGACAAAAACAGCACCAATTTTACATGCATCACACTGAACCCTTAATCTCAACCATTTTCAAAATAAATTAGTAGTTTAGAAAGTAGACTTAGAGCACTTTGATCCTTTTTTTTGTTCCATCTCAAAATTTTGAGTGTAACTATCCTCAATTTCATGTCCAAGGTTAGCATTTCCTGATTTTAGAAAAAAAAAAGTGGCCACTTAAGCCCCCTTTTTGGGAACCATCTTGGTGCACTTACCCTAATATCTCTCCCCAAAGTGCTATTTAACTCATATCCCCATCCTTGCATAAAAAATTAATCAATAGATTCATACCTTGATTAGACTCACCTTTTGGTTGTTAGTTATCTCATTATTTGGATCTCATTTCCTTGAATGAAATTAGGGAAATAGGTCCTTTGTGGTGAACCCACTTTTACAATCATTCAAACCCCATTTTTTTATGTTTCATTTTGGTGAAGCTAAGATTTTAGTCATTACATTTTCTGATTTTGGAGTCCTCTTTCACCCTAGATTTATATTTGGAATTTATTTGCATCTTTTTGCATTGAATTGAGTCTCATTTAGGGTGTCCAATTTGCATTTAAGCTTGCATTACATCTAAGGTTTCTAGGATTGCATATTTGCATTCTTTAAATCTGAAAAAATAGAAAAAAATCCATCATTTTTCATGTCATTTACATAGCATTACATCATATTCATTTGCATTTAAAAATTGAAACAAAATTGCATATCAAACTAGGTTTTCTAGGTTCTCATTTTGTCACATTTTGTATTTGCATTCAACCTTTATTTCATAGAAAATTAAAACTGTAACTTGCTATATTAGATTAGAATCTGTAAACCACTAGAATTAATATAGAAATATGTAAAAACTTGTTTCAAAACCCTAATCTAGGACCCATTCGCCCTAGGGTGAATGAGTCCCTGATCAAGGTCATTTCCTAATTTTTTAGGTATTAAAAAATTCATTTGTGCATTCTTGTTTATTGTTTTCAGATTTATGTCCCTGTTTGCAAATTTTTTGTTTCTTCAATTTGGTCATATTTAGCTTAATTTGATATAGTTAGTGCATTGTGTGATTTCAAAATTGCATTTACAAGACTTCTTTTTCAGGTTTTTGCATAGTTTAATTAGAAATTACCTTGTTTTAAATTTGAAAATTTAAGAATGGACAAGTATTTTAGCAATATGTGGAAGTCCGTGTTCTCCTTGGTTGATGTTTCAAGTTGTGTATTTTGCAATGATACTAATGCAATTGACCTTAACCATGTGCTCAACCAACTCCTAATGAGTTTCCTCATGCAGTCAACATCAATGGAGATGATTATACTAACATGCATGAGTCCATAAATTATTACCTTAACAATATTGAGAGTAATGCATCCTTTTTCCTTAAAAATGGTTGGATTGAATTACCACCTCCTAGTAGAAGTAGCATACCTAAAACCAACATGAAGTATTGCTCATCTGATAGAACTCTAGGGAATCTTACTAATGAGGTTCATGTATTAAAATTGATATTGAGTCATTTTTATTCTGATGATGATGATAAATATGATAAAATAGTTGGATAGTAGTTACATGCATTTTACTCCTTGCCATGTAATAGTTGTAGGATCATAGAATCCTCACTATTACATGTTTTACATTCATTGCAAATAATTCTCTTTATTGCATCAAGGAGCTCATTATCATCACTTATCATGGCTCATTCTTGTCCAACACTTAGTAGGGACAAGGGGCTAGATAGCCTTGTCCTAGTTTGACACTTGATGTTGTCCCTTTGGCTAGTTGTCTGCCTTCCACATTTACTAACTGAGATTGGGATACAAATGACCTATTATAGGTTGAATTTCATGTGCCTCACTAGTATTTTTCTTTGTTTTATTTTTCATGTTTCTTTATGTGATTGCATGTGCATAATGTGATCCACTGTACTATTTTTTTTAAGTATCTCTCTCTTTTTTTTGCATTCCTCTATTTGTACCTACATTCTTCTCTATGTCATAAACATTTTGATCCTTTTTATTTTCTTGTTTTTTCCTTTTTGGGATGACGCAAGGATTCAAGACATTTAGATCTCTTCCATGTTAACCCAAAAGATTTTTATTTTATTTTTTTCACTCTAAATGTGTCATTTTTCTAGTTCTATGAGTATTTGGGGAATGCTGACATTTTTAAGCTCTATAATAACATTGTAGCAAAGATATACTAACCCTGAATCCGCATATCCCTTATCTATTTTTGGGGGCACCTCCTCCTTCCCTTTTCATGATGTAGCCTCATTTTGGAAACATATGACTTGACATAGGGATTTCTAAGGAAGCTCCCATGTCTTAGGATTAAACATTGGCTACTTTAAAGCAATTTCTCACAATAATTGTGTTAGTAACCAATTTAAAGTGGGGTCATACATTGATAATATCTTTCGATATTTTTATGTTTCATGGTGTGATTTTATTTATTCTTATGATGCATCCTTTTCTTGGTGGTGTCATTGGGTTTGATGTTCTCCAAGAGTGCAATATTTCTTAGCATATGACTTTCCTCTTAGTGGTGATGCAACACACTGCATTCCCTAAGTTGTGAATATTTTAATCTTGACTTGTCCTCTCCTGGAGACATTAGGCATGATGTTCCCTAAGAAGAAGACCTTACATGAACTAAGAAAAATCCCTTTGAAAAAAACTTTACTAGAATTATTGTTCATAAGTTCATTTAGCATAACACAACTTGCTAACCTTGTGAAGCTCAAACCCTAAATTCAAGGCCACCTAGAATAATACACCTTGCTTTCTTGTGGATCCTTGCCTTGTTCATGAGTGCTTAGCATAACACAACTTGTTAAGCCTTGTGAAGCTCGAAGTGTAGTATTGTGGTGCCTTATTGAAGTTGTCATGAGGATAACTTTGATATGGTATGGGAGCCTAATATTGTTCTCTCATTTTCCACCTTTTATTGGGAGATTCACCTACTGGATAGCCTAAAGTTATGCTACCTTAGAGTGAGAATAAAATAGAAGTTTAGATGTGTTCTGCACTGATCAGACAGTCTAGACTTGATCTTCCTAGTCTTTGATGTTGTATGATTTTGTATCTTTGTCATTGCTACATATAAAAGTGTCCTGAAGGTCAACTTTAGTGTGATTTTGACATGGGGTCATCCTCTCTCTAAAGTGGGGGAAAAATATAGTGTAGGAAAAATTATCCCTTTTTCACACTTAATTTGGGAATAATTAATAATAAAATGAGCTTAATTGTGCCTTAATTTAGTGTTGTAATATGTTTTACATATTCACATTAAGTTTAGGGACCTTTTAAATAAAATGGAATTTATTGTGCCTTATTTTTGATGTTGTAAGGTGTACCTATACACTTTCACACTAACCTAGGGCTTTATTAATTAATTTAGGTTAATTATAGGTCATGCTCTATCTTTTAGAAGATGAAACTTGGGTTTAGGACCTATTTCGCTTAGTTCATTCAAGGAAACCTTAGATATCTCAATCCAATGATAAAAAAAGGGGAATAGATATGCAATAAGGTGTCCTAGGGTGAAATTGAAGACTAAAAAGGGGTTCACCACCAAGCTAGGGCTTGGAAAGATAAGAAATGTAAATGATATGCAAGACTTAACTAAATGACCTAGAAATGAATTTAAATCATAATAACAAACTGAAAAAGTATAGAGGTGCACCTAGAAACTTGAATGAAGGTTTGGAATCCTAAAAAATACTGATTTTGATGCACATTGGGACTC
>VDFB02026595.1:0-27827 GCA_007258455.2 Sequoia sempervirens | reverse complement strand
GATGCAGGGTGGTAGATTATTTGGTAATATGGCCCCGGAGATAAGGAAGGATCTGCATTCACCCCACAGTAATAAATCATCAGTTCGCCAATTCAAATGATATAAACCTTCCATTTTAGATAAGATATATGAAATTATCTTCTCAAAAACTGAAGATTGTTTTCATGACTCTGTAGATAAAACTAATATCGTATGTAAAAGAAACATGTTAAATGAGTGAATAGGAAAGCTGATGAGAAAGACTATATATTATATTATGCATTTGAAATCAGCTATAACAAAGACAACTGATCCGATTAGATAAGGATAAGACCAAAAAAACTAAAACTGTTTTATTGCGTAGATATGCATTTTTATGATGCATTATAAAGAATTTATAAAAAAATAAAGATATGATTATCAACACAGCATTGGGAGGATGCAAGGGATGTGTCTATTGGTTAAAAAGAAAAATTCAATTAATAATTATAATTATAGAAAATATCAATTACAGTTGTGAAATTCTTTTTGAACTCTTATGATGAAAATGAAACCAAAAAATACCCAAATCAAATCTTCCATATAAAATTACATTTTATCCAACTACAATAAAATTTTCTAAATAAAACCAGATTTTATCTTAGATCATGTATTATTTTAAAATCATAAGTTATTTTCAGACATATCATAAATTGTTTCAGGCCTGGTAAACAGTGAGATGAAAATTGTTTTCAGGAGAAAGAATCATAAGTTATTTTCAGACATATCATAAATTGTTTCAGGCGTGGTAAACAGTGAGATGAAAATTGTTTTCAGGAGAAAGAATCATAAGTTATTTTCAGACATATCATAAATTGTTTCAGGCGTGGTAAACAGTGAGATGAAAATTGTTTTCAGGAGAAAGACAGGTTTATTGATCATTTATAGACTGACAAGTCCACAGGAAAAGCCTATCTAACCAAAAAAATTATAAAAAATTAACTATTTTTAAACAAAATTATACTATATTCAGAAAACTATTTGCGTGTCCATTGAACCTGGTCAATTCCTAGTACATAGGTACTTGATAAACCCACGGGCCACATGAAAAACGAATCAATTAGGACTTATTAAAATAATCTAGCTATATCGAAAATGCCAAATCGACGGCCTGTAGAATGTTTTGGACTTTTGGGACCCTTTCCTATTTGAATTTCTGTACCTATCCGCGCAATGTATCCCAACAAAATTCTTCTTACATTCGACAGGCAAGCAGTTTATAAATTTTGTGTTTGGGAGATTAAGGCCCAAAGGCTACTCCAACGTTAAGAGAATTCAGCCGAAATTGATCTCCAATGAAGAAGAACTGACAATCTGCTACACCCAACTGGGTTTTAGTCTGTATTCAGTTGAAGGGTGTGTGTGTTGTCTTAATTTGCTCTGAATAATTTGTCATAAGATTTTTTACAGAATGCTTAAGTCGATTTTGCAGATGTTTGCTGGTAGCTACTGAGAGGAGTTGATAGGATTTAGAAAAGAAGATTTGGGTCCCATTTCTAGACTGTAAAAGGTACGCATGCCAAGCATTTGAAAGCAGCTCTTTGATGGTTTAGCTGAAATAGAAGAGGGTATATCTGATTGAAATGGGTTCATAATGTATGAAAGTTTTGCTCTGATTTTCTTTTCTTTTTATCATGAAAGACGTTCGTCTTATATTACTTTTAAGGAAAAATAGCCAAGTCATGAGAGTTATCTTCTTAAAAAACTTAGCACAGACAAGATACGTATCTTTACCCTTAGGGGCATTGATTGAATATCTTTGTTGATACCCCCGCATTTGCAGTTGAAAAACAATGCCAATTCTAGCCTGCACATTTTTTAACTCCCCTTCACTGTGCAGGGGAGGGGTCTTTTTGAAACATAGCCTTACGTCTTGATTGTGACCAAAATCCTATAGCAGTCAAGATTTGCTGTGATTGTCTTTTTGTTCGTGAATTGCTCCTTCTTCAAAATTAAGGGAGCTTATCTCTGCGAAAGATGCTGCCACTGGGGAGTGGGGGTATCTATTTGTTAGCCTAGTTTATTGAGGTATGCCACTCGCAGAATTTTGGGTGTGGCTAAAACATCATCACGTCTTTCTGCAATTGAACCTAGGGCCCTGCTATTAAAAACCCAGTGATTTATGTTATGAGCTCCTTCAAATTACCCCCTTTTTTTTCTGTTATTGTGATGAGATTGAATGCAAATCTTCTCCTTTGAATGGTATAGAATGGATATTATGGTACTGTATGCTTTATTGAAAATTGGTGTAGTTTAGGGTTCCAGGTTCATATAAACATAAGTGTGTTTTGTCGAAGGCATCTCATTGACTATTCAGCTATATTTATGCCAAGTTTATGTGAATCAGATATAAATTCCAGAGGTCATCAAGAAAGGATCAGATGTTTCTAATTGCAAAGCATTTGACGAGGATTCCTACAGCAGGATTGCATTTTGATCATTGAAAGTTTTCAGTGGATGGCTGTACTTTTGACGTAGACAGACTGATACTTGTTTAGAAAACAAGCTAGGTTATTTATGCTATGTTGTAGGGATCAGGAGACTCAAAGGTGATTGTGCGCTGTAAAATTAAGGATGTGCAGACTCGTTGCCGAATGTCCTCTCTGAGGCTTTCAAGAATCTGAAGAAACAGTTGATATCAAGTACTAGATGGTTTCAAGGATGGCTTCAGGCACTTTTTCAGCATCTGAAAAGAATGACAGCAAAGCCCCACTGCTGCCTGAGAGTCAGTATGGTCTAAAAGATTCTGATTGTAAAAATGCATCATTTCCAGGAGCAGTTTTCAATCTGTCAACAACTATTGTTGGGGCTGGAATCATGGGATTGCCTGCTACCATGAAGATTTTGGGACTTGTTCCAGGGATTTCTCTGATTGTGCTTGTTGGAATTCTAACATATGCGTCTATTGAGATTCTTTTGAGGTATAGCAGAGCCTGCAAGGCCACCTCATATGGAGGTCTTATGGCAGATACTTTTGGTCCACTTGGAAGGGTTGTACTGCAGATTTGTGTCATAATTAACACCCTTGGTATTCTAATTGTCTACATGATCATCATTGGTATGCATTACCAAACACATGGATTGGCTCCTCTCATGGTATCCATTTGATTTGTTAGTTTCTTGTTAAAGTGGCATTCTCTTTTCCTGGACAGGTGATGTTGTCTCTGGCACATCAGCGAATGGTATGCGTCATTTTGGTATCTTAGAAGAATGGTTTGGTGTCAATTGGTGGACTGGCCGACCGGCTACACTGCTTCTCACCACAATTTTTATTTTAGTTCCCCTTGTATCCTTCAGACATGTAGGTAAGTTCATATCTACAACTTAAGTAGTTAAAAAGATTGCCTTTTCCCAAGCTTTCTGTATTTCCTCTAAAGATTTAACTCTTTACATTGGTTGAAAATGGCATTTATGATTGTCGTGTTATGAGTGAAAGTTACTATTTATATAAAGATGTATCCCAGCTACTAGTTATTGTAAATTAAATTTGAGTTATCCATCTTTAAGATAATGCATTAGATAATCCTGGTCTACTGTTTGTCTGACTACCAGTGGGAATCTTTTATGCGTATCATATCATTAGTATGCTTATAAGTGATAATCAAAATTCTGTTTACAAGAGAGATTTGTTATATTAATTTAATATGCTTTGAGACCTCATTTAATCCCAGAAAGTTTTACATTATCTTCTAGGCAAAAATTACTATTGATTCTATTGCTCTTGGGCATTTTTTTAGTTCTTATTTCCTTGGACATGCAGATTCCTTGAAAGTTACTTCTGCATTATCAGTGGCATTATCTGTTCTGTTTGTGATGATCACTGCTTGCATTTTAATTATCAAAGTGCTCAGTGGCAACATCGACATGCCAAGATTGCTTCCAAAAATTGTTGATCAGACTTCATTGTGGAAGCTTTTCACAGCTGTCCCAGTGTTAATCACTTCTTACCTCTGTCACTTCAATGGTACTGAAAATTTTCTTTTTAATCGTTTATTGGTAGCCTCCTAGATAATGTATCCAGGAAAAGCTTATAATTCATAGTCATACCATCTAGATTGGATGTCATTCGATGCAAGCATTTTCTTGTGAAGTGACTTCCGGCGTCTGTGGCCTGCACAGTTCATCCAATACACAGTGAATTGAAAACCTCTTCACAAATGCAAGCAATTGTCAAAGCATCACTTGCCTTATGTGCGGCAATATACATAACTACAAGTTTGTTTGGTTATACTCTATTTGGAGATCAGACCATGGATGATGTTCTAGCCAATTTTGACAGAAATCTGGGAGTCCCTTATAGTACTATTCTGAATGACATTGTCCGTATCAGCTATGCTGTTCATTTGATGCTTGTATTTCCAGTGATACACTTCTCGTTACGCCTTAATCTTGATGGACTTATCTTTCCATTGAGACAGCCTCTTACTTCAGATATTCGGAGATTTGTTTTAATCACCACTGGGCTAATTGGGATTATTTTCTTCGGTGCTGTGGTCATACCTAGTATCTGGGTTGCATTACAATTCACAGGAGCTACTGCAGCCGTCAGCTTGGCCTTCATCTTCCCAGCTGCAATTGCACTCAGGTAATCAATAATTGCTTTACTGACTTATTCATTGTTTTGTGTTTTATTGCTTGCTTGTGTAGGAATTTGGAAATTTTCTTGTTTGTTGCTAAGTCTTGACAATCTCCTATTGCAGAGACACTCATGGCATCTCAACAAGGAAAGATAAATTTATTGCAATGTTTATGATTATACTGGCAGGAATATCTTGTTCAATTGCTTTATACAGTGACATTGATCAGTTGTTAAAGAAAAGCAGTATAGTTCCAAGTACTCCCATATCATGACAATTTACAAAGTTATGTGTGCCTGTGGCACTGCTCCTGTATATGCAGGCTTCTTTTGTTAGAATCTAGTAAACAGGAGTAAACTCATATTTGAAACATAATGAGCAATCTCAGAGAAGCATAATGTATCAAATCGAATGAAATTGTGTGTAACTGCAAATATCTGGCATTTGCTTTCCAAGTCTTTGAATTAAACAGAGGATTATGACATTTATAACTGCAAATTATGCAACATATGCATTGTCCCACCTCAGTATTTATTGTGGCAGCAGAGGTTTATGTGAACATATGTAGCTTTGTACCTATGCTTTACTCTTCTTACAAGACTTATCTTTTCAGCATACAATTTGGTGTTGCTGTATTTGTATCCATAACGATTTTATGATGAATACACGCAGTAATGATGTGTCGACAGTGACACAATCAAGTTTACATCGACAAAAAGCTGATAATTCTGATTGAAGAGTGGCAAGGCATTCAATTGTTAGTCAAAGTCAGAAGACTGTTTCATAGTGCCCAGATTACATGCTCACAATCATGATAATTGCATACAGTCCTAATGCAATTAAGGCAATATTTTCATAAGTTTATGACCACTGTAGTTGGGGTGCACGTATTTGACCAAAATTGGGCTGCACCCAATGGGTAAGAAATGCACCCAAAACCACACCCCATGCACATCTGGTTCATCAATGCACACCAAGCAAAGTTAGTGATCCTGTTTCAGTTCAACTTAACTGCACTAGGCACATCGATACATTTGTCGTAATTGCAGAGACACCCTATGAGGCCCACGTGACTTTGGTTTTTAGTTTTCTGGGCTCTGTCCATGTGACTCTCGAGGTGTGCCTTTTTACCACTTACCTTTTTTTTGAATATGTAACTTTATCTTTATTTTATAATATAGATAGCTGCCTATTCATTGAAAAAAGAAAAAAAAAATGCATGCTTTCCTAAAACGGTGCTTGAACAATATGGATACTATTTTTTGATTGATACAATTCTTTATTAATGTTTTTAAGGTCGTGGTCAAACCTGATGCCAATGTGATACCAATTTAGTGCATGACACCTCCATTTCAGGGTCCTCAAAGGGAAATAGCTAGTTGACTAAGTTTCAAGGTTATCTTATGTTTGAAGATTCAATTAGAAGTGTGACTTGCCGATTCTAATAGTAGTATGTACTTTGTTTTGGGGGATTTTTCTGTGTGCCTCCTGCACCATTCCATGTGTGCCCATATTTCAGGTTTTCATACCAGGTACCGTGCACTTATCCATGCATATCTGCGCACCCATGAATCCTTATTATCTCACAATGAAGCCTTACAAATTAGATGTACCATTTTAGGATATTTGGTGACAAACAAGTGATATAAGCATTTCCGTAAGGCAGATGGAGTTTCCTGCCCTGACAATGCTTATCCATGTATCTATGTTCTTCCAATCAACTTACAAAATTTTCCAGTACTTTGATAGTAGAATAGTCTTCTAACGGTGATACTTGGTCTCCTTTTATATAGTTTGTTATAAAACTAGCTTTATATTTTCGGTAAATCATTGTTAATGCCTTGTATGATCTAATGCCTATGGTTTTAAATTTGTTCAAGTTTTTCTGAATGTGTTTGCTTGGTCGGAAGCTCAAGAAGAGGCTTATAGTTGGTTCGTTTTTCTTTGAGTTGAGATTTTAATGTTGTTTTATTGTTATGCTAGTAACTTGGGAGAGGATGTGAGGGATTTGACTGGTCTTGTGCCAATTACCTCATTTTGGGAGAGTTGCTTGTAGCTCCTTACAAAGATGTCGGAGGAATGAGGATTATAGTATTCGAAGAATATGAGATGGAGTTAGAAATTAACTTTTTATGTCGTTTGAAGATGTCCTTAGGTTGGGGTTTTATAGCATTGACGACCTAATGATGCCATATGATTAGGCAATGAGTCACCCCTCTTAGATCTATCTTGAGGTGACTAGGCACATTTAGGCATTATTTGATGTTATGTGATTATTTAAAGACATTCAATGCATTCAATCTTATCATGTAATTTAAGCATTCAAAAAATACATCATTTAGAGAATGAGAGCAATTAATAGCAACACATTTTGATTTGATGTAATAAAAAGAGTAATCAATTTGCACATTTAGGTGTTTGCTTATTATTTTTGTTTTTTTCTTCAATTTGAGGGGGTAGATCATGTTGGAGTTGTTGCAGAGAAGCATTTTAGTGAACCTTATTGCATTTTACCATATAACCTCAATTTAGCTTGTGGCGGGGAATCAAAGATCTATAACAACCCACACACATCATATTTGGCTTTTAGGATTCTCAAATTAGATTGCAAAACATTATCTATGTCAAAAGATCACAGTGCATAGTAGTCGTCACAAAAATTCATTACGTGAAGTTTGCAAGACCCTTTTGTGTCTTGCGACATCAAACATGACACATCATGAGGCATCATGGGACTAGAGTAACCTTCAATTGGAACCACAATGAATTTCATTAGCTCTTGGAGCTTCACCATCGGATTTAGGCCAACTTACATGTTTCATAGGACATCAAGTTTTGAAACACCTTATGGCCAACATGGATCATTCCTAGAGCTTGTAGCTAATATATAAACATCTCTTGCACTCATTTGAAAGAAGCTTTAATTATTTAATGGGCAATTAGTAGCTAGTTGCCTAGATAGTTAGTCAATTCATTAGTTTGAGCTTTTGGAGATGAATTTCATTACCATATCTTACACGTAAACTTTTAATAAGCCAATGAGCCAATTTGTGATCTACATGTAGTAGGATAATTGACATATTGTAATCATTCTATTATATCAAATCAATGAGAAGCTTTTTCTGTTCAATAATAATTTTGTTGTGTTAACTCTCAATTGCATAGTTGGATAGTCCTTTCTTTAGACCTTCCTTCTATGACTTCATCAAGTGGTATTATAGCAAGTTTCAAGTCCTTTGGGAATAAATGCCTTCTAGAAGATTAAAGGGTGAACAAGTTGTGGACTTGAGGCAACTTGCAAGTGTTTGTCAACAAAGTGTTGATTGTGAGGCAGTTGCAACCTTGTAATTAGATTGCCGACTTGAGGCAATTACATTAGATCTGAGGAAGATGCCACCAAGGAGGATGCCTAGTATAGCCTATTTTGTTAGAAGATGGACAAAATGCTAGAAATGATTAGGGAAATGAAGATCTAATTAGATGTTGCAGAAGAAGATAGGAAAAGATGTCTAAATCTTAGACATGAGGATGAGAGTGATGATGATGAAGTCTAAAAGCTCAAGATCTTAATGGAGAAACCGTAGAAGAAGAAGAATCTGATTAGATCAAAATGTTCAAAGCCATTTCCAAAATTAAGAGATCTAGAATTGAGATTTATAATTATGATGTTAATTTGAATCTTGAGCAGTTGATTGACTAGATAAATGATATGAAAGAATACTTTGAGTATGAGGAAATTGAAGATTTGGAAAGGGTCAAATTTGCAAAATATAAGTTGAAAGGATAAGCTGTATTTGGTGGAAAGAAGTTTAGTTAGACAAAAATAGGGGAGGAAAAGAAAGAATCATAAGATGAGACAAAATGGTGTCAAAACTAAAGAATCAATTCATACATGTTAATTATGAACTAGAACTATTGAAGATATTGTAACACTTAAGGCAAAAGGAGAAGAAAGTGAAGGAATACATTGAATAATTTCATAAGATGATCATTGGAACTATACATAATGAAGCAAGCAATGATAAAGTAATGCAATACATCAATTGATTGAGAACAAACATTCAAGAAGAATTGAGTTTGGTAAGGATGACAACAATTGAAGAAGCATATCAATTTGCGCTAAGAGTTGAGAAAAAGTTGAACAAAATATTTGAACAAAGGGGAAAAGGTAGAGGATGTAGATTCTAGAGAGGCAGACCACAATGTGGCAAAGGGAGATCACATGCAAAACATAATAAGGATAAGAACCCGTATCACAATGATGAGAATAGTGATAGCTTTTGAGGGAGGTGCGATAGAAATTTCTACCACAATATTAAAGGAAACAAAAATTCCTACCAAAATGATGGATATAAGTGGAGTGATTGGGTATTTGTAAAGAAACCATTAAGATGAATTTGTTTTAAATATGGAGGACATTGAGCATTTGAATGTCATCAAGGGAGTGCTAGAAAAAGAAGGGAGAATAGTGCAAGAGAAAAATATAGGAAAACCTAAGAAGGATGAATCATTGGTCATGAGGAGAGCATTGTTGCAAAATAAAATAATTGATGAGCCAACATAAAGAAACTTTTTGTTCAGAATGGTATGCAAGACAAGAGGTAAGTGTTGCAAAGTTATAATTTATAGTGGTAGTAAAGAAAATTTGGTTTCTGAGAGATGGTAAGAAAGATGAATTTGAAGAGGAAAAAACACCCAAACCCATATAAGATCACATGGATTCAAGATGACCACAAGATGTTAATAAGTGAACAATGTTTGGTGAAATTCCATATGGGATCATATAATGGTGAAGTATTTTGTAATTTTATGCCAATGGATGCATGCCATAGGTTGTTGGAAATACCATGAAATATGATAGGAAAACAATTCATGATGGAAGAAAGAATACCTACATTTTGATCTCAAATGTGAAGTACATTTTGATACCTTTGGAGGAGGAGCACAAGATTGAAGTGCACGATAATGCTAGAATTTGTTTAGTGGATGGAAGGAAAAATTTGGATGGACTAAGACATGAAGACATATGTTTTGTATTAATCCCAAGAAAGTGCAACAATCAAAGTACAATAAGTATCATCACAAAGGAAGAGGAATCACTGTAGAAGGAAGTATTTGAATTGTTGATAGAATCCAAAGACATGTAATAGAGAATGTTCTAGAAGGACTACCACTAGTCTGGAGAATCAATCATCCTATAAACCTAACACTTGGAGCTAGTTTTCTAAATAATGTGGCATATAGGATGCCACTAGTAAATAATGTGAAACTAAATAAACAAGTGCAGGAGTTGCTAATGAAAGGGTTTATCTAGGAAATTTTAAGCGCATGTGTAGTACTAATAGTGTTAGCACCAAAAAAAGATGGAGAATGGAGAATGTGCATAGATTCAAGTGCCGCCAACAAGATCACTATCAAGTACATATTCCCATTGCTAAGGATACTTACATGCACAAAAATCATTAAAAATTGAAATAAAGTTACAAGAATAAAAAATTCCCATGTGTTTTATTCTTTTCTTCTTTACATGCCATTTAGACATGTTTTCCATTTCATATTTTGTGAGTTGTCCTTTATTCCTTAGCTCAATGTGATGTTGTTAACAAGAAAAATCCTTTTGGACATTGTCCTTTATACCATAAATTAACATGTCTCTACTCTTTCCCTTAATCATATTCATTCCCTCCTTAGGAAAGTGATGATTTTATCAGATCACTAATAATATTAGGTCTAAAAATTCCTCTAGCTATTTTTGGAAATTTGTGTTCTCTAAAAAATATTAAATCTTCATCACATATGGGGCTCCCAAATATCTCCATCTAGATGCTATAGGTTCTTCTCTAATGTAGACTACTTCCACCACTACAACATCTTGGACCTCCTCTTGTGATAGGTTACATTCTTCAAACTCTTATCATCTCACATTGTAATCTTTACTACCTTCCCCTTCTTTAGGGTAGCACAACTCAATGGCTCCATTCCACTCATCCTATTTATCATCATCCCATTCATCTACCTCTTCTCTCTATAACTCTTGGAAGACCACATTTAAGGGTCTTCTATCTACTCATAATCTTTCCAACTCTTCAAGGGATTTAATCTTTCTTTTTTCTAACAATTCTACTCCTTGGCTAATCCTTGCCTTTATGGATTTCCTCTTTGACAATAGCTTTTACTCACAAGGTGAGTATTTATCTTCACCATTATTTTTCACCTTCTCACAACTCTTCAATTCCTTTGTTGTAGATTCCTCTCTTTGCCTTCTTTTTATCGCATGTCTCATAATCCTCCAACAAGAACCATAAATCTTCCAACTCAATCTTTGATTTTACAACTCTTTTTGTTGGTAATTTTTTAGCTTCCACCCCTGCCTTTGTTTATCTTTTCTTCCACCTTGGTTATCCTCTTTTCCACATCATGATATAACTCTATATTCAACTTCATAGCCAAAGTTCAAACACATAGTTACACCTCCTTTTTCCCTCACAACTCTCACCTTTTGCACATAGTAGCTCACCATAACAACACTGCAAATGTTAATCTTTTAGATTGATGATACACATTTCTCATAAATATTCCATCTCCCCTATTCTTCTTAGACATTGCACTTTTATTTTCCCTCAACATAGGATGTTTTACAAACCGTGACAACGACTTCCACGCTTAGGGTTTCCTCTAAATTTGTACATAGTTGTTATGCCCTTACTCCATAGCCTATCTATATTTTCATGGCTCTACTTTTTTTTATGATCTTTTGTCTCTTTACCCAACTATTTGGCTACCCTCAAACTCCTCTAGCTTTGCATAAATTGAGGAAGACACTTTAGACACTTGCAAGTTATTAACCCAAAAGTTACCTCAAAATCATACATTGTGTCAAAAATCAACCTAATGTACAAGAAATTACATGTCAACATATAAACTTTTCCTATTAATCTCCACATAAAGACTTCACTCAGAATATGGAAGCAACTTGAGATAACATGTTAATTATTTAACATATGATGATTCTATCCTTGATAAAAATATAACCAAGATATTAAGGGATGCAACATATTTATATATATCACATGGAATGAATATTGCTTGACTATAACAAACTTTCCTGATTGCAAGCCAAGCAATGTTATTGAAAATAATGCAAATATTTCTAGCAATGATATTGTTCACCTTATGGGTTCTCATATCACAAGAGATATTCAAGACCTTAAATTTCTTGCCATAAAGCCTAATACCAAAATTCGTGTTTGTATCCTCCTCAAGCCAAACAGGTTCGACAAATGAACTAGCCTCTAACGAGGAAATTTGGTAACTTCCCCTCAAATTAGAGACTGCAATATTTTTTATTTTTAAATTTCTTGGTAACTTCAACAAGATAATCAATGCTTAGAGAAAAGGACAATATGTCTATACCAAAAAAAAACATTTGTAATTATAGCTAATACCAAACTACTATAAGAATGAATCCTTGAAAGCTACATATTTTGAAAGTGAAGGATTTAACATTATTCTTAACTTCCTTATCAAACCCTCTGCGACCTTTCAAAAATGCTTGCCCATGACTCTTTTGATGCTATGATGCACCAAACTAATGCAATGCCAAAATGAAACATAAATGAATTACATATTCTTAAATAAACAAAGAAAAAATAAACACACACAAAATCACAATATGCCAAAAATATCATTGGCTCTTATATTTACAAAAAGGAAGAGCTATACATAATTTTATTCTCAACATTGAATCCATCTCTACCCCTTCTCCAAAAACTCCTCTATCCTCTTCCCTATTGAACTTAAAATCTATTTTTTACTCACGAGACACCTCTCCTAATTGGATTATCTTCCTTTCTATATTTAGCAATTATGTGTAGTTGTTCCTCAAAAGATTAAGTTAAAAATCCTTCTAAATATAGCAAATAAAATTTGATATGCTTTTTATTTCTAATGGAGTTGGTTTGTCTTGCCTCCTAATTATGAGGAATCAATTGGACTTGGTTCAAGTTGGTTTCCATCAAGCAATGTCTAAAATGTTCTTTAATGTCTAAAATGTTCTTTAGAATGTTGTAGTTGATTCCTTTCAACAAAAAATATTCCTAGTAACTCAAAGTTTTTTGTCCCTAACCTTTCACAATAAAAAGTCATGAATATATATGCCATTTTGGTTAATTCTTGTACATGATTACTGACATGTATATTGATAAATTTCTAAAGGCTCATTATATTGTCAAGTCTTAGTCACAAACCTCTTCATATAGAAGAATTGCTTGCAGTCCTTTAGGCTAGTCTTACTTTAACCTCCATGAGAAGTGCTCAACTTCCCTACAACAGTAGAATATGCTTTCAAATGATATTCTACAAAAAGATCAAAAGCAATTTCTTCTCCACAACTACATGAAACCAGCCTAACCACCTGTACTTTCTACAACACATAAATATTATATAACTAAAATATTTGACTATATTTAAATTAATATTTAAAATAATCTATAAATTAATATTTTGTATTAAAGTACATAAAATAATTGAAAATTAATCACTCAACATTATTTTAGTTTAAACTACTAGCTTGTCAAGATACACATAAAATCTTAGAATGAAGAGTCGGAGGCATTTTAGACGTTGCGTTTAAGTTATTCAACCGTTGCAAGCATACATTGCCTCGAAATGACATTGCTATCTATACAACACGTGTTCTTGTAATCAATTCAAATTAAAAAATTCAACGGCTACATTCCGCTAGTGTTGATAGATAAATGACCACACGACCCATTCAATTTCCTTCAATTCCTTAGCAAATACAGAGCTTGTAAGTTTAAATTCTGTCCGTCCACCGCCAACGGTTATTTAGCCTGTAAATTCTTCTTCAATTTCCTGTGAATTTTGTGTACGGCCGAGTTGAGAAGGGATCGTTCAAACTGAATGTACGACGACATCAAGCTTTATATTCAGAGGATAGCCAATGGAGATTCTTCGCCAATCATTTCAGCCCAACCCATTTCTGAGTTGTTAACAAGGTAATCGATAAATTTTTGGCCCTGTTATCATCAGAGAGAGCATTGTGTTGAAACGAATCTAATATTTTGGTTGGTTTTTAACACAGCTCTGGAACCTCCGGTGGTCAACCAAAAATAATGCATTCAATTCCCGAAGAGCTTGAAAGAAAAAGGCTCTTACACAATCTCCTCGTGCCCACAATGAGCCACTGGGTCGCCCACTTCAAATAGTTCTGGATACAACTAAATTCCCCTGTTTTTGACAGTCTAGAAATCATAGTATGGGTGTTATATTTAGGTTTCTAACAGCTTAGCCTATTAGATCATAGTATGGGCATTGAATTTTATATTTCTTGGCAGATGGTCTATAAATCGTTGCATAGGTATGAAATTCATATTGGTCATGAATGGTATGGGCTTGATGTTTATGCAGATACATTTCTCGCCTGGGCAAAGGAAAAGGCCATGTATGTTCTGTTTATTAAGGCAGAGGTAACAACGCCATCTGGGCTCAAGGCAAGACCTGTTCTGACCTGCTACTCCAAATTCAATGTCAACACAAGCCCAGACGAGACAATCATATGCCCAAACAGCAGGCAAAGCATATTCTGCCAGTTACTCTGTTTTTGCCTCTGCATTTCTGAGGGCTACCTCCGGTTTGTACCATGTACGCCTCCTCTGAATGCTCTTTCGGTGTGAATCTGAAGCCTCTGAGTAAACCCTCTGGAGCATCTTACACATTGCTCCCCTACATGGCCTACTTTGAATTCCTTACTGTGTGCGCAAGCAAAGCGGTACAGATGACCTAGATTTGCATGATTCCAACGGAACAGACAACGGCAAAATACTAGAGGATGAGCTGTTGATCTGGTCGATGTGAAAGTTGGTCATTACGACTCCATTTCCTGGTATTGATTTTGTTAGATTTGTTGTTACATTTTCTTAAAGAAGAGTAATACAGGGATTGAAAGATTTATTTCTTGTGATTGTTTGTGGTGCAGGGGTTTCAAGCACACTCTGCGCAAACATCAGTGCTTCTGAAATAGGAAAAATATAGAGATGATAGATGATTGTTTGTGGCTCAAACTCTCTGTTGTCTTGCTGGTTCTTGTCAGAAGAGATGATAAAGGTATTTTGATTTCTTTGTATCATAGAATTTTTACCCCCTTTCTCCCAGGAGGCTTTGATTTCTTTGCTATTTGATATTTGCATGTGCTATTATCGAGGAGCCCATATAGAATTATTAGCATGTCTGTAGGCCAACAATTTATCTCCAATTAAAGGATTTAGTTATATCCTATATCTAGCCACTAAATTTTTGTCTAAAAAGGACAGATAAGCATTTGAGCTTCAACAATAAAGAAGAAAGAAACAACAATTTAAAGAACAAATCTTTCTTAGCTTCAAGGAATAAGTAAATTTGCCCTGAAATTCACTTGAAAAATTATCATATGCGTTGAGATAAACCAATAGAGATCACTGAATCCCTTCTGATACTAAGAAGAATAAGAACAATAATTAGAAAGGTAGTATTAAAAAAAGTTAATATGGCATTTTCTAGATATATCTGTAATTTTTATTTTTTCTTGGATATTAGAGTTTTCATTTTCAGAAAATCTTCTACATTTGAAATATATTATTGTCACTAGATTAATCATTTTGTTTATGCATATTCTATTGGATTATATCGTATTTTTTCTATTTCTTTTATATTACTAACATCATAGTTAGTTTATTGATTAGTGGTTTAAAGCTCAAATAATTAATGATAATTTGAGAATTTTAAATGTTTTGGTTAGAATCACCTACTCTAAGGAAGAATGTTAGTATCTCCTCATTTTGGTGCAATTGAGATCATGGACCCATTGAAGGGTTGATGATCCAAGCAGCATAATAGGGCATAACAATTTTTTTTATAAAAAGACAGAAGCAAAGAACCGCAACTTTATTTTTGTAACCAATATAAACAACTTGAATAATTTAAATCCTCCCCAATATTTTGATATTACAAGAGGCAAAAATGTTTGACAACATTGATAAAACAAAACACTACAAGATAATATTATATCTAGATTACTCAAACTGGAATTCAAGAGTTCTCAAAACAAAACTACCAAACTGAAAACGGTCGCAGCTTATCACCATCAGCTACTCTAAAGACAAAGACTTAGACCTTACTGTTATTATATTATCTCTTCCAACAATGCCACACCAAAAAAGCTTTCCTTTCCTTTCATATCCTATCAAAACCTAAGATAACAGAAGAATACCCCAAAACTAAAATGTCCTATTATAAACCCACGGCTCCAAACAACAAAACTAGAATTTCAAATTGCTTCCTATAGAACCATGGCTCTACTAGAATATAGTTGTGACTACCCAAAAACTTGCAATCTTCGCACTAGTTGCTTTTCCTTATCTCCCCTAAAAGAGTCTTATTTTCCTTCACATTCTTGTTTTGGCTTTTTTCTTCTCCTCCTCTTTTCACATTGTTATATTCTCCTTTATTAATTTTAATATTTTTAAAGAGCCCAATAATTGGTGACTACATCCTCTACTTCACGCAACCTTCCTCTTCTCGTATCTCCCACACCAACATTCTTCTTTTCCAATGCCACCACTTGCAGATTTCTCTCTTTTAAAATTGTAGATTTTCCTTTTTAGTCTTCAATTCCTCCTCTCCTTTCAATGCAATAGTCTTATCTTTTAATAAAAATATGTTTCTTTAAACTCCAAGAGGAGAGGAGGGGTGGCTTTTTCCTCAACACTTTTTGCATTTTTCTAGCGCTTCTACTAGCCACAAAATAGATAAAAATGTCTTTTTTTTTTTACTCTTCAAAAAGTTAGGTCCACAAAGGCTTCTAAAATTGTCGACCAAGAAAAAGAAAACACCAGATCCAATTTTAGAGGGTTGTCAAACCAAAAACAGCCAACTAGTAATCTTGCATACTAATACTATATTAAGCCATCAGTCACCGATTATCTTTTATTATCTATTTTTTAAATGTCATGTTGGATGCTCCTGTATTAGTTTCACTAAGTAAGAAGTTTATGATTGTAGTTAACAAATTTGAGCCAATAAAATCATACATTTTACAACAATTTTCATAATTGAGCCAAACATTTCAAAAGATTTTCTCATTCGCTTCTTCTAGCACTTGGGTGGAATAAATCCTACTTCTTTTCGCCAATTTCATTCAACATTCTTCATAACTATTGTGGATGTTTGTTCACCATAAGATGAATTATTCCTCTTTCACTTTTATCCTCCACCATATTTTTCTGCTTAACGTGGGATTCAACCCACCAAAAATTGTCCATCTCCACCAAAAATTGTCTTCACTTGCACTCATATCTTCACAATTTTATCAAAAATAATTACTTCCTCTGTTATTCTTGCAAACACCACTTTACCGACATTAACAACATTATGATAATCATAAATATTCATCACCATATTTTCTTCAACTTTTTCCTCATTTGCAAACAAATTATCAAAAAAAATCTTAATTAACTCCTCCTTATCTATTGTGAACACCTCTAGTTTAACCACTACAACTTTTGCTCCTTCACTTTGAGTTTTTGGTACCCCATCAAAGTACTCATCTTTGCGCTGCTCCACATTGATCAACATTTGCATCTCCTTTGAAAGACTAATTTTAGTATCATGACTCAATCACTTCAACTTCTTTTCTTACCATTTCATTTTTGTACCAATCAACATCAAAAAAATTAACTTTGTTTCTTCACTTTTTTTTTCTTCTTCATCATCCTTTGGTATGAGGGCTTCCACTTTTTAATCTTTAACTTCCTCCTTATCTACAAACAAATCAATGTTAGATAAAATAGGGTTTTTATCATAACACTTTCTTGCTACAATCTGAAACGAAGAAAAAGGGGAACCTCTCCCTTTTTAGGAAACCTTTTCCTTGATTTCATTGAAAAGAGGGGATGAAATAATATGATTGTGGGTGGGGTTTGATGGATTTGGGCAAGATATATGATTGACTTACAGTAGAGAAGGGGGATTCTCTACTCACGAGTTCTCTTTATTCAAAGAGCCTCATGGGGCGAACTGCCCTAAACTACCTCAAGGAACAACGCGAGAATTCTACAATCAGAAAGAGCAGGTCACGAAGATTCTTTGGACAAATTGACAAGCTCTTGGCCAAAGGATGTTAGCATGGGAAACAAACGACAGCGCAGCGCGCTGGCATCTTGTGCGGACTAGAAGGCAAGTTTATCACATAAAATAGTTGAGTGACTACTAACAATAAGATTGCTAAGAACTTACAGAATGCAATAAAGTAACAAAATGTAATAGAACTGAAATAAAGTGAAATAGATGATAAAAAGAATAAGAGATAGAAAAGAAATGCTTACAACCACACAAGTGATGCCTCCAGCAAATGAATGTCTTCAAAACCTGCATGCGTAAGATCTGGAGAAAGTGTTGGGGCTGAATGGGGTTTGCCTTAGTCAAACCCCTATTCTGGTGTTCCCACCTCCACGGACAACCAGATAGAAAGAGAGTGTAACCAAAATGGACAAAGCGTGTGGTGAAAGCAAAACCCGCTTCAGGAGTAGAACCCACACCACCAAGTATGAGTGATAATAGCAAACTCTGCTCGAGGAGGAGAACCTGTATCACAAAATGTAAGTGATAAAAGCAATCCCCGCTCGAGGAGGAGAACCCGTATCATGAAGTAAAGATGCAATAGATAGGGGATATGGAGTCCCAGGATGCTTGCAAGCATAAGGAAAGGGAGATATATGTGAGAGCCAAGAAGGCTACAAAGAGTGTTGCTAAGAGAGGTTGAGAGTGCTTAAAGTTGTTGTAACAAGTAAGGAGAGTTGTGCAAGCAAGATAGTAGGAGAGAAATGCAAGTGCCAAGGCTAGAAAGAAGCTAGAGAGAAGTTAGAGATCAAATGAGTTGAAAATATGACTTTTTAAAGAGGGAAAAGAAGCTTCTCGAGCAGTTACAAGGTGTTCCTAGCCGTTACCACCGACAAAAGTAGGTGATAAGTGGCGAACATGCACAAAAGTGGTCATTTGAACGTTGAAACATCGTAGGACGCTAGAGCGGCACGCTATTGTCCAAACACATCACACTACAAAATGACACAAACGGGAAAAGTACAAGATTCAACGCAAAGTGAACACGCAAGGGTAGCTTTTGAAAAGCGAGCCTTTGAACATCCTAAGAGGGAAAAAGGCTGATGCAGGGGCTAAAATGAGTCTACACAAATGCTAGGGGAGTGAACACTAAAGCGGATGCAAGAGTGTATGTGAAATTGTAAGGGGTGCAATTTTACAACATTACAATTACAACCTAAAAAGTGAGTCAACCTTCCCTTGACCAAATCTAAAATGGGCTTAAGGATCAAATGCAATTCAATGACTAGACTAATGATGTAAATTATTGTTTTGATGCAAATACAACAAACACAAAAAGTCACAAAAAAAATTGAACAATAGAAATAGACTAAGCAAGACACTGTGCACTTGTGGTATAAATTTGGAGTTGATTTTGGACGACTAAGTCACCCAGGGCAATAGTGTCCTTGTTGACCAAATTTAGATCTATTTTCATAGTCCTCAGGAGCCAGATCAGAACTTCCATTTCCCGCTTGTCACACTATCAGATATTTCTATAACTGAGTTTTCATGAGTTGACAAGATGTAGGGTTTGATTGTAATAATGAATAATTGATCTTCAAGCTTCCTTCAATCTTCTTTAGATATGAAACCTGCATATTCAAAGAGAGAAGAAGGGTTGTGCCATTTAGGGGCATTCCTTAGTCAAACTCCATGTTAGTGTTTCCACTTCCACAATGACAATGTCAATGATGGAAAACCTATCCTTTTGAGGGATAGAGATAAATGATAAAAGGAATGATGAATCAACAATGGACTGCAACTCACCACCCTTCAATGGCTTCCTTGAAGGACTGAAGTCATGCACACCTCCTCAAGGTTTAGATCTTGCTTGCTTGAATTTCTTGGAGACCTACAAGGATTAGTCTTCACAAACATAAACATGAAAACACAAACTCACATACACTTTGGCATGATGCTTGGATCTTGAATTGCTACAATAAATCTCTGAAATTTTGCTCTTGACTTTATTGATAATGCTCTTTGAAGGGCACACAATCCTTTCTTGATAATGCTCTTTGAAGGGCACACAATCTACTAAGAGGGGGGGTGAATCAGTAGATCAAATAAATCTATTTAAAACTCTAAACTCAAATGCACATATCAGAAATTACACTTAACCAAAGAAAAAATCTAATGATTAAGGAACAACATAAGCACACACATCTGCACAAATGAACACTAGATATACACAGAAACCTAGGATGGGAAAAACCATGGTGAGAAAAGTTGTTTGGATCTACTATCCAAATCTAGCCTCACAATGCAGAAATATACAAGTGAAAGTTACTGAAGTAGGTGACGAGTCTAGTTTATAGTCTAATTTTGGGTAGAATTTATGATTTATTTGCTAAAGTTGTCATGGACCTTGATGTTAAGTGTTGATATTTTTATGATAATTCCTCAAAACTATAAACATTGGGCCTAATATTATTTATGCAAATCTTTAATGACATTGGCATGTTATATGGACTATCTATATTAATTCTGCAAGTGATTAGTGCATGCTCTTTAAGGTGGTTACAAATATGCAATTATTGTGCGTACTAACATTTCCATACAGATATAATTTGAGGATACTAAATTGAGAAAGATATCGCCAGCTGGTCACACACCATAATGTCTAACAAAGGAATCATTCAGAAGTCAAAGGAGGTCGACGACAGGAGATTCCCCATGCAAATCAAATGCAACTGCCTTGTAATGGTCTTTATTGTTGTTGAGAAAATGTGGGCGTTACTACTGTGCTAAATCTGCATTTGGACATGCATGTCTGACCAAATTCCATGTAGGCGTAACCGCCTTTCCTTTTTTCCCTGCTTTCCCTAAATGGCATCCTCCCAGTTTGTGGAGTTGACCACCTTGCTTAGTTGGTAGTATAAATAAGGATCAGATGCTCCTCATGAGGTTGCATGATCTGATGATGTACTTGCATTCTTAAGTTTTCAACAATACAATTATGTTACTCTTTTGTACTCATGAATTCTAGTGAATAAAATGAAGTTCTAAGTTTGAGTATTTGAGTTTACATTAGTTTTAGAGGATATTCATCCAAGGGGGCCCACTTGGTGAGCAATTCGTCCTTTAGCTTAGTTTGGCCTAGTTATTACTTTATGTTCAGTAATTAATTAAGAATCTGGCACTGACTGTTCCTGCAGCCACTAGAATTCCATTATGTGACTATTCCTGCAGCCAAAATAGACAAAGTAGTTTCTTGTTTGTTTGCTCAGATTTTCATTGTTGTCATGCATTTCAGCTTAGTATAGTTGTTGGTTGATGTTCAACATTTATGTTATCATGAGGTTGCGTGATCTGATGATGTACTTGCATTCTTAAGTTTTCAACAATACAATTATGTTACTCTTTTGTACTCATGAATTCTAGTGAATAAAATGAAGTTCTAAGTTTGAGTATTTGAGTTTACATTAGTTTTAGAGGATATTCATCCAAGGGGGCCCACTTGGTGAGCAATTCATCCTTTAGCTTAGTTTAGCCTAGTTATTACTTTATGTTCAGTAATTAATTAAGAATCTGGCACTGATTGTTTCTGCAGCCACTAGAATTCCATTATGTGACTATTCCTGCAGCCAAAACAGACAAAGTAGTTTTCTGTTTGTTTGCTCAGATTTTCATTGCTGTCATGCATTTCAGCTTAGTATAGTTGTTGGTTGATGTTCAACATTTATGTTATTCCTTTCCAAGCAATTTACTTTCAGCATTGTGTCTTTTTTAGCTGTAGAATGAAAATGACTACTTTGGGTTTCTAGTGCACATACTGTGTTGACCCATTTCAAGTTCACGTTCCTGGGTTGACAAGTTAAATGTACCTTCTTGATTATTGAAATGGCTATTCAAGTTAGATGTCCAATCTCTGAATCACGGCTATAAAGGCCTAGTTGTTAAATCATTGTAGGACGCCAACATTTTTGGTGTCGTTGTCAAGGATGGTGTCAAACTAGGAAGTTCTTTGGAGTCATTAATAGTTAAATTCTTATTGTAGTATTTTTGAAAGTTCTTAGCATACCCCTCATTTAGGAAGTAATGACCCCCCTTATTCTTTACCAATTATTTTTGTGCGTTGGCTGATAGTGAATTGATACCGCATGCATAGAGGAAGGAGAAGAGATGTTTATGGGAGATTCCTTCCTAATAATCCTGATCCATTCTAGCTAGAAGAGCTTCTAAATCTGCCAAGGAACGAAGAAGAAGAAGAGCCAAACCCCTTTGTTGATGCATTTCCTGATCTAACCAGTTCTAAAGCTTCCTCTGAAGACCAAAATCAATTTGAGAATCCCTTTGCTTGGGAAATCCATCGAGCAGGCATGGGTGATGCAAATGAAAACAAACCTAACCAACCAACTTTTCCTTTCCCCATTGCCCATTGGAATGAAGTTGACAATCTCAAAAATATTCTTGCTTTAGCCCTTCCTAAGTTTTATGGACTTGTTACAGAAGACCCTGATACTTTCTTATTCGAGTTTGATATACTTTGCAGGAGGTATGACTATACCATTGATGCTCATAGGTTTAATCTATTTCCTACCACCTTGAAAGAGGTTGCATTAAGATGGTTTATGAGCCTAGGCAGAGATACTGTGGAAACTTGGGAGGACATGAAGACAAAGATCTTTGAGAATTACAAGGAATATTGTGGAGGCAGTGACATGAGAGATGGCATTTTCAGGATGCAACAAAAGGAAGATGAGAGCCTGAAGGATTACATTTTAAGGTTTTTGTTCTACTTACAGAAATCTCCACACCATACCCTCAACTAAGAATCACAAAAGCTGCTTTTCCTAAGAGGAATTAATGAGAGTTCTACTAATTCCTTGGACCTGGTGGCAGGAGGAGATATCACCCAAGTTCCTTAGGAAGACATAAAGAAAAAATATGTCAGAGCTATTCTAGAGTAGCTTCAAAGAAAGGGAGAGCTTACCAATCCTCTATGGGTAAGTCATCTACCAGTGGATTTTCAAGGATGGAGATCACACACTTGTTGGAAGATTTCAAGCAAGACATTATAAATAATCTAGCTACTCAGTTGGATACACTTCAGGCCAAGAAGAAACAAGAGGAGGTAGAGACAATGTTGGTAGAGTATTGCCCCCATTGTAGACAAAAAGAAAAGGACTGCAAATGCAAGATGGTAGCTAAGATTGAAAGTAAGCAGATTCCACCTAAGTTCAAACCAATCAAGATTGAAGATCAAGTCTACTTTGTTGCACAAAGGCTCTAAGACAAGGTATGCCACCGGATCCACTATCTTATTCTTGGCCATATTTCAATTCATATTCATCTGGTAATCAATGGCAGCCCCCATATCCATCCAACTATGGAGGATATCCACCACAACCTTGGAATAACCCTCCAAATGTTTAGCCCAATCATCAAAACTCTCTACCCTAGTAGCAGCAACCTTAGGGGAATTGGTAGCAATTTCAAGGGCATTGGCAGCCACCTCTAGGAAATTGGAAGCAAATGAATCAATGGATGGGAGGACAACAATATCCAACATATACAACTAGTTACACATAGCCACCTTCTTAGCCCCAACAACCTATTATAATGTCTCTTCCTGCTAATTCAAGCTCAAATGCACCTAAACCTACTCAGCTACTAGCTCAGCCCACACCTAACCCGAATAACAAACCACAACAACAACATGTATATTCTATTGATTCAAACCAATTCCCTGCATATGCTGAGTGTAAGTGACATCCACTTGCATTTAGGAACTACTTTACCAGCCCCTTCCAAGCCCATTATCACTAAGCTTCCTGTGGAAGAGGAAGGGAAACCTCTGAATGATCCCATTTAGCCAAGTGCACATAAAAATATTGAACCAGTCCAAGTCAAGCAGACTAAACAAGAACCATCATTTCCTCAGAGATTGGAAGTTGCTAGGAAAAAGGAAAAAAAGGGGGACACAACCTTTGACATCTTGGATCAACTGAAGCATATATGTGTCCAAATACCTCTATTTCAGGTCATAAAGGATGTCTCAATTTATGGCAAGGCAATCAAGGAAGCATGCCTCAAGAAGTTGAGCAAGAAAAAGAAAGACCCAACCATAGTTTATGTGGTGGGACAACTGGTTGACATCATGCTTAGGAAAGTGACTATCCCCAAGTATAATGACCTGTTGATGGTGTTTTTTATGCACTTCTCAACACAGGCAGTGCATAGGTGCACTACCTCTCTTGAAAGACAATCTTCCACAATCATATTGTAGAACACTATCCCAAGGTCTCTAATGTCAGGTCTTGACAATGCTTGGAATATTTCAGTTGTTCAATGTGATTTGTTGAAATCACAAGGCGGTCTTACGCAAGAAATGCAAAGCAAGGATACAAAGCATGGAAGTGGGATCTTGAAATGGAATTCTTAGGATGGGAAGTTGTTATGCATTGGTTGTAGGTTCAAACAACAGTCTTGGACTCCATTTTGTTGTTGGATTTGGCTTTACAATGTGCAATGAACCTTAACATAGGTCAGTTATTAAAAAAAAGGGAAAGAAGGCAAGGAAGAGGGAAAGTTCCTAAGTCTACAACTGACTATGAATAGTGACAATCGAGTTCCTGCAATGGACAATTCCTCAAAACAATATCCACTTAACAAGGGATTTCACAATATCATGAAAATTGTGCTATCTTCTAAGGTCTGCAAATATTTCATCCTTCATTCACCATGTATATGCATGAACCAAAGATAAATGTTTCGGAGCAGCTTTGAAATCAAGTCCAGACTAACTTTGCACAGCTATCTACCATCAACAAACAACAAAAAGTATGGACAAAGAAATTATCAACATGGCAGGAATTTTCATAATAGCCCAACAACATTCCTAAAATCTATCCAAAAAAAAAGAAGATAGCTAACTAAACAGCAATAAAACCTAAGTCAAACATCTAACATTGGAGACTGAATCAAGTAACATGAGAGAAACCAAGAAAATACACCAAGTCAATGCCTTTTCCTTATAAATTTCTGCAGCATGTCTTTACAACAACTCGACTCCCCTTTTCAAATGAGATGAGAGCCCTACTTATAGTTTTCCAAAAGTCAAATGAATGGCCAAGATTAATTCTTATTGTGTGGCCAAGATTCATTACAAAATAGGGTTTCACCTACCCCCCAATATCTAGCAATTTAAAAAATTACAGTTTGTCTCTTCCCTATTTCGTCTTCTTGCTGATGGCACTGTAGCTCTTTTGTCATTTAGCAGATTGTTGTTTTTTGTAGCTACTCTTCAGGAAGTTCATCTTTGACTGGGCTGCCCTCCTGTCCCTCAGAAGTTGTGTATTCTATGTATTTGATGATGACTACCTGGAGCTTGTCTATTTTGAGGATTTCACATCGCAGCGCCTGGTAGCTCCACTCCTTTGCATTATCCTCCATCATTTTCCAATCCTCATCATACTTCGAGCCTTGGTCTCTGAATAGCTCCGATTGGTCGAAGGCACAGGCAGCAAAACTTAGAAACTCCATTGTGATATCTCCAGCCATCATGTCCTTCATCTTCTCCTGGAAGTAGGGTTTTATTTTTTCCGGATCCATTTGCACCGTGGGCATATCATAGTCCGTCATCAGCTTAAGGTATCGAGTGCATTCTGCCTGGATTTCTTTGATCCACTCAATGTCCAGATCCACCTTGCTCATGATTTGCTCTAACCTCTCCCTCCGATTGTCAAAGTCTTGGTGCCACACATCCATCAGCCAGTGATCTTCTTTCTTAAATGCAAGCTTCTCCTCCCACATGGCTTCAGGAAACCGAAGGATAGCTTCAATCCTTAGAAAGGTGGAGTCGTAAGTTGCGAGGAAATTGGTGCAAAGTTTCTTTGTGCTCTCTAGAGATTGCATTAGGTCCAAGAATTTGTTGGCTGTTCGCACAACCCGGTCAATTCTCATATTTACGATGTATGAGACTCGTTGGAATCAGTCCTTTGTGGTCTTCTCCAAGTTCTTTCTTCTTTCCATCTTGTCGATCTACTCCTTGGAAAGTAGCTGAGGTGTGGCCGTGGATGTGGTAGGCAGGTTGTCTACCGAAGACCATTGTTGTATGTAATCTGTTAATGCTACGACCTGCACCTTGAGCTCATCCTTCGAGATTTTATCTTGTTTTTTTAGGTGCACCACTGTAACCACTGACTCCTCAAGGTGCTCGACCTTCTATTCCCTGGTTGCAGTCCCCAAGTCAATGGTGGAGATGTTATAGCTTACCCCAGTTTGGCCAACTGCGGGCATTGCAATTTGTGCCGCTCGAGAGCCAAAAGCATCCATTGTTACTCTGGATCAGACCTTGGGCTTCTTCTTCTTTTTCGTCATGATTTGGGCTCGAGCCAAGATGGCCTCTAATCTCGCCCTTGGGTCCTTCAGCACAAGGGTCATTCTTTCAAGTTGCTTCTCCAACCATTCGGGCACAGTGGACTTCCCCTTGGGTGAATCAGGGTCACCCTCGCCCTTCTCAGTCAATGCCAAGATTTCTGCTTCCTTTTCTTTTGGGGATTCTCCTTTCTCTTTGGCAGCATCCTCCTCCTCCTCATCGGAGTCATGAATGAACACGAGGCGTTTGACAGGCAGCCTGGTGGATGGTTGCTGAATGGGGCTTTCTTTTCTTACTATTTCTTCTTCCTTCTTTTCCTCAGTACCCTCAGCCTCGAGGCTTTCGACGATATGGGTTTTAGCCTCAGTCAAATCCTTTAACTGCTATTCTTTTGGTGGTTGCCTTTCTTTACCATGGGGTGACCCTTCTGTTTCTGCCCCAATGTCCTTCAGCTGTTGTGTCATTTCCTCCTCAAGGTCATCATCAAAGGTTTGAATGATTTCTTTAGCGCTAGAGCCGTCCTCCTCATCCCCACTCTCGGAAGAGCCCGTTTCTTCCTCCTCATAAACCACCCTGTCGATGGTTCGGTGTTTGTACTCTAGGTGCTCATGATACTCATCGGCCTCCTCCTCGACAGACTTTGAGGCCTCCTGTTCTCATTCCTCCAACTCTTTTGAGATTAGCATTGTGGCCTCCATGGCTGGTGGCCCTGTCGGTGGTTGTGAAGGTTGAGCAGTTGCAAGGACTTGGGCAAGGGCTGCTTGGAGAGTTGGATCCATCAAGATCTGGGAGAGCTCAGGGGGAAGGTTTTGCATGTGTCTTGTAAGAACCTCGGGCATAGTGGCAGTGGGAAGAGGCGTTATTGTTGCCAGAGGGAGTGACGTGATTGGTGACATAGCAGCAGAGGAGGGGGGAGTGGTCATGTCGGAAGAGGAGTCAATGACTATTACCGACTCGGCTGGAGGCGAAGGGGCAAGATGGACAGAAATGTCCACTACCGGCGGAGATGTGGCGACCACAGCCAAGGAGGTGGGTGGTGCAATAGGAGGGGCAGGGAGAGCCAAGGGAGGCTACAATTGACCCACACCTTCTGCTTCACCCTCTTGGGTTGAAGGCTGTTCTGCAGCACTCCCTGCCAGTTTGAGTCTTTTGGGAGGTGAGCCTCCTACTTCTTTCTTTGCAGAGGTCTTGGGGTCTGGAGACTGCGCTGTCTCTGTTTCTTTTCTTTTCCTGTACCTGGTGACCGAAGGAGACTTGGAAGTCCCACCAATTGAAGCGGTGGCAGCAACATCCTCCGTGGCACTTGGCTCGCTTTTGAGCCCCTCATATGTCAATACTACTCCTTGCCGCTTTAAATGAGCCACCTGCCCATCGATCCACTCCTTGGTACGGGTCAAAATTGGCTGGGTTATGGTGTCCAGGTCATCAACCTCCTGTTCATCCCAGTCAATTGATGGTATTGGCAGATTGGCAACTACCGGGTACCTCAGATGCATGATGGTGGACTCGTCTTCTTCAACTTGGTCTGGCACGGGGAATGGTTGTACCCTTCTTAGGAACATCACCATCATTCGCATGTAGTGCCTTGCGCACACTTCTTTGTCATCTTGGCAATCGGCCCAGAAATCCTCAATGTGATGGAGATGGGCATATGCTGGCCCCAGCGCCCTCCTAACATGGCCATGCGGGTCCATTCGTGGGCGAGCAGTGTGTAGGTAAAAGTGGTAATCCTTCAACTCCTTTTCGGAGTTACC
>VDFB02026594.1:0-17087 GCA_007258455.2 Sequoia sempervirens | reverse complement strand
AAAAAAAGTCTACGATTGTAGAATTAAATGAATATGTCAAGTTTATTTGATTTCCTTTATAAACCTTTTAAATCTGGCTACTATTGAAAGAGAAACTGCTTAAAATTTATTTCCCTTAAATCAAAAGGAACTTTAAGCAAAAGACCAAATGCCAATGATAGATGGCAGGGCATCAACCCCAAGAATTTCCTGAAAACATATAAGAGCAGAGAATTCAAAAGACTTCCAATCTCAAGGTCATATAGTTGTTATATTAGAGTTCATACAAATTTAACCAAAGTTGACGCTTGTTTGTTGACACACACCAGATGAATAGCCAGTGAGATAGAAATATCGTGCTAAGTAATAAAATCCACCAAGAATGGAAGAGACAACAGGGTGCTGCAATTGGCAATACACAAATGCAATTTGTAGTTATAAGGAAGATGCAATAAAATAATAAACAGTCTGTTATATGAAATTTCTTTTGTTCATAAATTTGAGAATGAAAATGTCTCACGCATGCAAGCAACTATTGTTGAGTCGTTGGAAAACAAGTTTCAGCTGTCGTTTAATGGCAAATTGGCTACCATTTAATGGTAAAAGCTTCCAAAATATCAGGGAAAAGCCTCCAAAATCTCACATATCATGTAAAAGCTAGATAAATATTGATTTGCCAACTAGATGAGAAAATTTCATTTACAATTTTTTTTTGCCAATTTGATGGCAACATTCCTTTTTCATTTGCATTGCTTTATGTTTTAAATTTGCGTGCAAATATTTCAAAATCATAGAATACCTAACTTCTTGAAGAAAAAAATCTAGATTTATCTAAGTTTATTTCATTTCACTATTTAGAACTTATTATTAATTGTTTAATCAAGTCACATGGAACTAGAACTTATTATTATATAATTGAATTCAAAAACTATTTATGTACTTTGTTATATTTTATACTGATCAAATTATAATTAAAATCAGTCAATTCAAATTTCACGGGGAACTCATAAGACAACTAAGCATATTTACTTTAACCTCTAATGTGCTATTGAGTCTTTTTGCCAATTTTATTTTGCTCATATATTATTTGATTGATTGAAACGGTGATAGCATATGGGCAATCTATTGCTGTTTTGAATAAGTTGATGAAAATAGGTACCTCGAGAAAAGATATCTCTCGGCATATTTTATATATATTAATATTTAATATATGTATGCTAATTTATGAATATTTTTTTATACACAAATTCATAATATTCCTAATATAATTGCAAAATACCTCTCAACATAACATTACAATGAAAAAAAAGCTAATATAAAATTATTCCGAAAGCTTTACTATTTCAAATAACAAATACAAGCCATATAAATATGAGGCCAAATATTTTTAAAACTAAAGTGGGTCATGCCTTTAAATAATAAGGAGGACATTAGTACACTATAATAGTGCGCTCTTTCTTTCTAAAAGAGGACCACACTAGAAAAGATCCTCTGCTGTCAGAAATATTAATGGAGTATCTTTTCACAGCCTTTCAGTCATTATAATCCCTGCCCAAGCTATGCCCCACAAATGAGACCTCCGCACATCCATTGACATCTCTGTACGGCCTCCTGACACTCGACAGGCCACACTATCCATTGACATGAGTGTGCGGTCACAAATAAATAACGTGTATCATTGGTTTCCCTGGCCACTCTATCAATCATAAATTACCTATGCACCTGTGGATGCATATTAATCCAGAGTTTATTAGTTCTTTTGCTGCAACTACAATATTATTTATTCTGTAAGTATTATATTGTTCCTTGTCTGCCTTCAAATTTAAACAGAGTTTGTGAGTTGGATTGTGGACTTTAATTGATATAAACCAAAAAAATTAGTTTATTACAGCAATATTTGTATGTGCAGAGTTGGTTAACACTCATGTTCAAGATGAGAGTTCACAACTTCACTTGATTGACACACTTTTTCACAGTCGACATCAAAATGTTTAGACTTAAGCCAATTGCTTGCCCTTCAATTTGTTTAATATTAATGAAAATTTTGCTTGCAAAGGCACCTAACACCACAACCATGGAACACTCTCCACTATACATGTTGATTGAAGAGGACAGACTGACAACATTCAATTCGTCCAGCAATAATTAATTTACTTTATGGCAAGCAGATCATGTGTTAAATACACACAAAATTATTTTTAGAATTCTCACTATCAGACTTACAGATGGTTGATATTTAAAGAGAGTGACAAAAGAAAAGTTGTCAATTTTGTAGTAAGAGATTGGTGAAACCAGAATGGCATTTCATCATGAAGTGTTCAGCAGACAATGATATTAGTACTAGAAAATAGACAATTTAAGCATCTTGTTTGAGGAGGCAAGTATGTAAAGTGTGGCTTTTGGATTGAACTGAAAAGACAATTTAAACTTCTTGTTTGAAAAGACAGGTCTGATAAAATAAATTTCTTTGTCAAAATTCAGCAAAGAAAAACAAATCTGAAAAAACAAAAAAAAAACACCTTATTTGGAAAAAGACAAATCTGAGAAAATAAATTTTCTTTATCACAATTCAGTACAGAAAGTCTGATCTCCAAAAAAGCTTTCAAACTTCAAAAAATTCTCAGCTAATTTGAGCTTGCTATTATTAAAAATCTTTCATTCTTATCTTATTCAATCACTATGCATCATTTATCATAGTAAATGTTGTCACGACGACAACGATAGCTATCAGTTTCCCATGGCAAACCAATAAAACCTATCATTAACACTTTAAAAGGAATATTTGAATCCATGTTTTCATCAGTCAATCTACTTCGGGATCACAAACTTAATCCAGACTACATCTTTTAATAGCTAACCGCCAAATTGTATTCCCACCTGCTGCATTCTCCTTTAAATCCCCGCCTAAATTAAATGTGTGTCGTGAAACTCATCGCCAGTGCCAAATTCAACTTCTGGGTGGCCGAGCCCCATTTCCCAGGAAAAACTTTGCTACATGAAATGCCTGATTAGTAAATTGGCAGAAAAAAGAGGGTGTGGCGAGTGGGCAAGGTCACGGGCTTCACCGTAAAAACACTCTACCATTGACCACTGCATTACTCTTAGACACTTGATTGAAAAAGTTTGGGATAGACAAGGAGGTGAGGTCTTTTGTTGCTTCGTAGACTTCAAGAAAGCATTTGACACAGTTCCTAGAAGCAAGCTATGGTCTAGAATGGAAGAGTTGGGGATCCCAAAAAAACACAGGGCTGTTGTCCATAGATTATATGATCAGGTTCAAGCTAAAATAAAAACTAAACAAGGAATGTCAGAATGTTTTGGGAGCGACATTGGCGTCAAACAGGGCTGCCCTCTCTCACCTACTTTATTTGGGTTGTATATTGACAAATTAGAGGAATGGTTAGACAATTTTGGTGGGGGAGGAGTTGAATTGACCAATTATGTTATAAAATTGTTGCTTTATGTTGATGATCTTGTTCTAATGGCAAAAACAACGCAGGACTTGAGAGATCACTTGAAAGCTCTTGAACTATTTTGTCAAGAGGTTGGGATGCAAGTGAACACTAGCAAAACTAAGGTTATGATATTTACCTTGAAGAGAAAGAAGGAAGCTACAGAATTTGTTTTCGAAGGCAGCCCCTTACAGGTGGTTAGTGATTATAAGTACCTTGGCCTTGACTTTCACTATAAACTTAGCTGGGAGACTTGTAGAGCGAAAAGGATCCAAGGTGGATGGAAAGCTTTATACTCTTTGCAAAACAGATGTAGGAGTGCTGAATTATGGGATTGGAAAACTAAGAAAACTCTCTTTGGGTTGTTAGTGGTGCCAGTGGTTCTTTATGGTTGTGAAGTTTGGGGTGGCAGTACTTCAGCAATGAAATGGAGACAAATTGAAAGATTGCAAAAACATCTAATCACAAGTAGCCTAAAAATAAAATCGTTTGTTCCCTATGAGATTGTCTTAGCTG
The DNA here is from genome assembly GCA_007258455.2 of Sequoia sempervirens. Lineage (NCBI taxonomy): Eukaryota > Viridiplantae > Streptophyta > Pinopsida > Cupressales > Cupressaceae > Sequoia > Sequoia sempervirens. Next base: position 13,140 of record VDFB02026594.1, on the reverse strand, counting down.
AAGCTGGGGCCCTACCTGTGGAGGCATCGGCTATGATTCGTTTGCTAGGTTATCTAAAGAGGCTAGAGAACATGGAGATGTCCCGTTGGCCCAAAATGGTAGCAAGAGAGATGTTAAGTAGAAGGAAGAGCACGTGGATGAAGCAAAATAACAAGTGGCTGAGTAAATGGGATATCAACATAGATAACTGTCCAAATAACATTAAGGCAATCAAAATGTACGTGCAACAAAAAGTCAAAGAAAACATGTGGGAAAGAGAATTATCAAGGAAAAGAGAATATTACATCAAGCACTTTAATCCCTCATGTGACCACCTTCAAAAGAACTATATAGGAGCGGATATAAAATGGAAAGCCAAAATGCTAATTGCTCAACTAAGGACTAGTTCACACCAGCTGAGGTGTGAAATGGGTAGGTGGTCGACACCTAAAGAAGAATGGGCTAATAGGATATGCAGGTTTTGTACTTTAAAGCATGTTGAGACGGAATGGCATTACATCATGGAATGTCCAGCTTATGCGGATATTCGGGTCAACTATTTCGAGATTCTAAATGTGGACACTCTAAACAGTCTGTTTGAGGCAGAGAAAATATCAAAAAGTGTTGATTACTTGATAAAAATACATAGCAAGAAGATCCAAAATCCAAAAAGAAAGGGAGATCAAGTAATTGTTGGGCGGTGGTTTTTGTTTCGGGCTGCTGTTGTGTTCCTTTCTGCTGCTGATCAGTGGGTCCCATAGGCTGTTTGGCCTCGTGGACGTTATTAAAAATCTTCATTCATTCATTCATTCTTCTTTTAGAAAGTCCTGCTTCGATAAACTATGTTCCTCCTTCACGCTTAAAGTTATTTTTTACTCCCACATTCCACGCCAAAATAAATACCGTGGAATCTTCTCCTATAAATCCTCCACCGAAGTACGCCTAAAATGATAGCAAGTTAGCGCCTATGTGTAGGAGAAGAATTTGGTGTAGGGGCAGTTTAAATAAAGATGCTGTGGTATTTAAATAATATAAAATTTTAAATGATTAATTAAAATTAGTTTAATAATAAATATAATCAAAGATGATGAATTTTTTTTTACAATTAAAAAATTAAAGATCATGAAAATTAAGGAATAAATTTTACGTAATAAATTATTTTATATTTTTATTTTTTTAAATATGTTTTTGTTATGAAGGTTTTAATATATTCAATAATTTTTTCTATAACATGTATCTTTTATGATAATATATTTATACAATATTATTATCCTACTTTTAAAATAATATAAATATACTAATTAAACTTGTTGATACAAAAGAAGAGTTAGAAAAATTTGTTAAAGAACTAGAAAATTAGATCATAGAACCAAATCCTACTTTTAAAATAATATAAATATACTAATTAAACGTGTTGATACAAAAGAAGAGTTAGAGAAATTTGTTGAAGAACTAGAAAAATAGATCATGGAACCAAAAGATTATGCATATACTAGATTCAAACCTACAAGAAAGGGTCTTAACGAAAATTATGGAGCATGAACAAAAGAAAGAACAATTCTAGATCTACAAGAAAGGGATAATAAACAAATCATAGAAGAGTATAGAAAAAGAACTATGAGTTTCAAGAAATTAAAGTCTATCACTTTCAGAAGGATTATATAAATCCTTATGTGAATGAGAAATTATGATAGTTGAGCATGAGGAAGAATAAAATTCAAAGTTCCAAGAATGTGGAAGAGAGTGAATTTTGGAAGAATCCACCAAGAAGATGAAAGGTATGGATCTTTTCTTAGAAAATAAATCCTTGTTAATTCTCAAGGTTGAAAGTAAAAAAAAATACTTTTTGGAAATATACTTGAAAAACATGTTCCTTTCTAAGAAGCATCCATCAATCTTCAAAATATTGAGTTAGAAACATATAGATTGATGTCCTAAATAATTATGCTAATGAGTGTGCACTTTGAGGAGAACTATATTTAATTTTAATATTAAAATTTTGAGCCATAAGAAGGTTTGTGATGATGCAAATATCTCTAGTTCAATAGAGGGAGCTAAGAGCTTTGACTATATGTATGTTATTAGATATCTTTTACTTCATGCTTTATCATGTTTGATTTGTTAGCTTCACATGACAAATCATAAGAAAGGTGAAATAATTCAAACTTATCATTCCATAAGATTATGTAATTCAAGAGTTAGGCTAATTGGAGACATGTGATGAGAAATGTAGAAGCTTTTCCTACTATATTAACCAAACAAAAAAGGGAAGATATTAAGGAACACATGAACTTGTAAGAATTTTGTTTGGTTTAATATTATCATTGTTAATAAATTTATCATAACATTTTCTTGGATATTAAAGACCAACTAATTTATCCATGAAAAATCATAAGGTAGGTGATCAATTGTATGTTTAGAAAATTATATTAATTTATGTTTATTTACTTAAAAGTTATTTTATAAATCTTTTTCATTTACTTAGAAGATTTTAATTTTTTTTTTTTAAAGATAATTCTAAGTAAATGAAAAAATTATAAAATAATTCTTAAGTAAAAAAAAAACTTTAATAATTCTTAAATAGTTTTAAGTTTTTAAAACATTTAGTTGTGTTTCATGACATATAAAATAACTTTTAAAGTAAATAAAAAATTAAATAATTCTTAAATAGTTTTATTTTCTTAAATATTTAATTGTGTTTCAATTTTTATATATGACCATGGCATGTCACTTTATGTCTTACTGTTATTGTAGATATCCATTATTTATTGTTTAATATTTATAATTTAATAAAATTCAATATATTTGTATGAATGAAGAAAAAAAAAGAAAAATGATATTAAATTTGAATATTATAAATTTTCCTATTGTTCATTAACATGGACTATAAAATATATATTAAATTTTATGAATTATAATATTATAAAATATATATTAAATTTTATGAATTATAATATTTTGAAAGTTGTTTATATTATTTATGTTATTGTTATATTTTCATTTAAGAATTATTTTTCACAAATCATTTTAATAAGTGTTATTGGAATTAGTTTTGTTGTAATTTGTTAGAAATTATAATATTAATTGTTGTTATTTTATTCTTGAATTTTTTTTATGAGAGTCATTCAAATTAAAAAATAATTATAAATAGAAATAACTCTTACTAAATAAAATAAAAAATTTCCAATAGTTGTAGAGTAAAAAAATAAATCTTGAGAAGAAATCATTATATATATTAAAGACCCCTCACAACAAAAATATGTTTAAAAAATTAAAAATATAAAATAATTTATTATATAAAATTTATTAAAATATTTCATTATATATATTTATTATTAAACATTTTTTAATTTTCTATCACCTTTATTTTTCAATTGTTTCATTATATTTATTGTTAAACCAATTTAATTAATTATTTAAAATTTTATATTATTTAAATTACCAGTGCATATTTATTTAATCTGCCATTACTTCAAATTCATCTCCTACGAAGGCGCGCACTTTTGGTTTAAAATACTATGCTATAATATTACAGTAGCGTAGTATTTATAGGAAAGGATTTCACAGTATTTGTTCTCACATGGAATGTGGGAGTAAAAAGAATAACTTCAAACGTGAAAATGGAGGAACATCATTTACAGATTTTCTAAAAAGCAAAACCTTGAATGTGATGGGGTACGGAATTGTTAGGGGAATGGGCCCGACCACCTAAGCACTCAGCGCTTAGAGTGTGCCGGTTAAGTAGGCCCCTTTGGGGTAAGAACACCAAATGGGTGTTCAAGGTTAAATATAGAAAGGTCGGGCTCAAGAAATTCCAAATCGATCGCCACAAGTCATCGAAAGGCATGAAGATGAATGGCTTGCACGCAGTGATGGTGCCAATCCCTGTGTAAGGCAGTATCAATCCTCTTTTCAATTTGGCTCACCTGCTCTCTTCATGAGGGGTTTTCATCACCTTCGACAACACGGAGTGGAGTCACAGGTGCATGTCCAAAGCAGCTAATAATGATGAAGAACCCTCCACCTCTACATTTAGGTTTCTCACCATTCCAGATGGGTTGCCGCCAGATCATGGTCACCTTGCCAATATTCCCGAGTACCTAATCGCAGTGGAAAAACTCAGCCTTGTCTTGGAGCATCATTTGCAGTGCAGGTTATCCGAGGGAACTCCTCCCATCACCTGCATTATAACATAAAATTTCATGTCTTGTACTCACGAAGTAGCCAACAAGCTGGGAGTGCCCCGAGTCATCTTCTGGACAATGAGTGCCGCCTCTTCTATTGCTTAGTGCAACAACAACCTTCTCCTCTCCCGCGGACATATTCCTGTCAATGGTACAAAAGCTACCCTAGTGATTTTCAATTCTGTATTGATTGTTCAAAATGTTTGTATTAGCCGAAAGCTTATAATTGTAGTGGAAGCGTCGAAGAGGGAAGGGGTAAGTGAACCCAGATGGTTCCCAGAAAGGGGGCTTAAGTGGCCACTTTTTTTTCTGAAATCAGGAAATGTTGACCTTGGACGTGAAATTGAGGATAGTTACACTCAAAATTTTGAGATGGAACAAAAACAAGGATCGAAGTGCTCCGAGTATACTTTCTAAACTACTAATTTATTTTGAAAATGGTTGAGATTAAGGGGTTCAAAAGAAGGATGTACAGAAATTGGTGTTGTTTTTGTTAAAAAAACATAACATAGCAACTCTTGTACGACCTGAGCACGGTGAACTTTTTTGTAGTATTTTTAAAATCGCTATGGTCAGAAGTTAGCTAATAGCATCTAGTTGGTGTACAATTTTTCTGATAAATTTTTAATGAATATTTGATTTTTTACTAATTTTCTAAGTGGGTACTTCCTGAAAAGTAGAATTTCGGCCGTGCTCCCCCTAAATTTTTTGAAAATAATTGATTTTTTTTTTTGTAAAAAAAAATTGTAGAATGGAGTCTAGTTTCAAACAATGTAATTTATTTGAAATTTTGATGAATATTAATTTATAACAAAAAAAATACTCAAACATTACTTTTAAAAAAAACATATACAAACAAAATAAATTATATTTACATTGTCAAAAGTGAAAAAAATTATATCGTTGGATAGCTAAGAGAGAACCTAACATTACCCATGTTTTTGATTTTGTGAATATTGAACTAGATGCAATCTTGATGGTGAGCACGGACCTCGGGACTCTCAGAAAAAATTGTGGTGAATTTGCAAAACACGTGATTTTTACCTCATGGGGAAATTCCTCAAGCCTTTGGGTTGGTATTCCAAGGAAAATAATTTCAATTTTTCTTTGTTTTTAACATAAAATAACTATGTGCATTTCATAACACGCCAAGCTATAACGCAAACGCTTTTAAAAAATTCATAAGTGGCCAGAGAATTGGTACCCAACTTCATGCACCCGCCCGAAGACAAAGTAATCACTTGTTTGCCTGGTAATCTTCTGCCCCTATCATCAAGTGATCTGATGTCCTTCTATCGTGCTACCGACACATCAGACGTTTTGTTCCAGTGCTTTCTGCGTGAGTCACAATATCAAAGTAAGGCAGACTATGTGTTGGTCAACATGTTCAAGGAGCTAGAAGCCCCTCAGACGGTAAGCGCACTGTCCTGTAATGGCTGCCCTGCTTTAGGAATAGGGCCTGTGTTTCTTCCCAATGGAAGGAATAGATTTGAATGGGCGCGCTAGTCTGTTGGAGCAGGAAGAGAGCTGTCTCAATTGGCTTGACACTCAACAACCAGCTTCTGTGATATATGTTTCCTTCGGTAGCTTGGTCGTCAAATCAAACGAGCAACTGGAGGAGATGGCATTGGGGTTGGAGAAGAGCCAACACCCTTTTTTGTGGGTGGTACAGATGGATATTGTGGGAGGAATGCCTGCAACTCTGCCGAAAGGTTTTGAAGAGCGGATAAAGGATCGGGGATTGGTTGTAAAATGGGCACCACAGTTGAAAGTTCTGTCCCACCTTTTCGTGGGAGGGTTTCTCACACATAGCGGGTGGAATTCCAGTTTGGAGAGCATAAGCATGGGAGTTCCAATGCTTGGATGGCCCTTTTTCTGTGACCAGTTTCTCAACTGCTGCTTCTGCAAGGATGTGTGGAAGATTGGCATGGCCTTCGAGGGCATGGAGGTTGATGAAAAGGCCTTCGTTAAAAGAGAGGAGGTAGAGGAAGGTGTGAGGAGATTGATGGAGGGTCCGCAAGCAGAGGAGCTGAGAAAAAGGGGAATGCAGTTGAAGGAATCTACATATAAAGCGGTGGCGGAGTGAGGGTCCTCTTCACTCAATTTGAATAGGTTTATTCATGACATGATGTAACTTTCCATGACTTGATGCTTCTGTTAAAATGCCCGAACAGTAAAACTATTTCCACTCATCTACCTACCTATTCTGTCAGCCATGTAATTTATTAAATAGTCTATATTGCCTGTAGTAAATGATATGGTATGCTATGGGAAATTAGATGTTATGTTGCACGTTTTGGGAGTTTTATATTCAATTTGATATTGAAAGTAATTCATTTTCCCGTAGCACCTCTATATATAAACAAGGCCTGCATATGGCAATGTGCTAATATAATACCTTTCCACAGGCAACGTTCTCTGGATATAATGTTATCAATTGATAACATTTCAGGTAAATAATTATAAATAATATAAAAAGTAATGTTTTCATACTATCTGAAATGGTATATATAATTTTTTTTAAACACTGAAAATATTTAAGTGTTTTTTTATTTAAAATATTTAAAGGATGTTATGTATCATATATCATGATATTATAGATGAAGTAGAGAATATGAATTAAGTCATGAAGTTTGATTTTTAGAAAGAAGAGATGGCAGGGTAGGTGATGAGAATGAAAACAATGAAGGGAACCAGTAAATAATAAATAAAAACTAGAATAAAATTGGAACATATGATTGAGTAATGAATGTTGAGATTGATATTAAATATTATAATATTTATGACTATAATGTAATATTTTTTAAAATAAACAAAGTGAAGAGTAAAATTATAATTATATAATTTGTGAATTTAAATATTATTCAATTATAAATTCTAACAATATAATTTTTTTTACTTCCTTACGCGATGCAAAAAAAATGAGAAAAATATTAAGTAGTTGATTGCAATTATCAATTTGATTGCAAAATTACTAATATAAAAAATTAAAGAAGTAATATTAGAAAATTATAAATAAAGTATAGATATTGGCATCCATAATGCAAGAAATATTATATAATTAAATTCTCAATAATAAGATTAAAGTAGATAATGAGAAAGTGGAAATCTTAAAGTATTATAACACTTTTTTATTTTTTATTTTTTTGCTACTATACCTAGGCTAGACATCCAAGGAGCCTTTGTAAAAATAGAGGCAATAAAAAAATTGAATTCTAGTAACCAAATAGTTTATCAATCTCTTTCAAAAAACTAGAATATTTCTTTTAATAATTGTTTAAAAACCATCACCCATACCAATGAATTCAAACAATGCCCTATCACAAATACCTTATTCTCTAAGAACTTTAAGTTTCTTTAGGGTAAAAGTACAAAGTTGTGTCACACTTTTGGCCAACTTATTAGCACACATGAATTTTAGTATTTATAATTAAAAATCAATTTTGGTCAAACATATAATCTAGTAAGATTCATTCTAGATAAGTTAAATACTTCTATAACTTTTCCAACTAAAATTGGTGGTTAAATGCATATGTAGCACCACTTTGAGGCCAATTTACTAAAAAAATGCAATTATTTGAAAAATTTAACATTTCAACAACTCCTACTCATATGAATAATATATTTTTTCAAATATAAAAGTACCTTTTTGTAGATCCATAAATTTAGTTTTAAAATATATATTTATTTTAATAGTTCAATTATTATTATTATTTTATTTTTATTTTTTACTAAAAGTAGTTATCAACACAAAAATATTAGGTTGATTATCATGCCAAGAAAAATATTAAAACTTAGTAAAAAAATATAAAAAAATATGATGCCCTAGAGAAAAGAATCAAGATTAAGATATCATAATTTGTTTTCTATTTTAGATAAATATTCAATAAAAAAGTTAACGTCGACTGGAAACAACCACGTTTTAATTCACACATGTAATACCCCTCATGTTGTTGATACTCTTTGATACTCTTATGTGTTGGTTTGATACTTGGTTTGCAATGGTGATTGGTTCACTGACTTGGTTGTGTGTGGATTTATAGTTTGGTTGGTTTGCTGCACTTGACATTAATTATGATGTTTGATGAGACATTATGTGGTGGTTATGTTATTGGTTATGCTATGGTTTTTTCCTTAATAATATATGTGGTGATGTTGTGATTCTATGTTGCTATGTTTTCTGATGTGTTGTTAGTGAGTCTTGGTGAAAGGACGGAGTAGCATCACTCACTTGTGAGTGCCCTGCTACCTCTCAATTTCCTTTCATAGTGTGTCTACAATGGAGATTTACATGTTACTTGACGTTTGTTTGTATGTAGGAATAAAGTTTCGATTCTACCTGCTTCGGAAGAACAGGGCAAGCATTAAATTAACCCAACGGGTATAATGTTAAAAAAGGGAGTTGATAAGGAAGTGTCCCCGTCCCAAGTCCGTCACCTCGTTGTGAGTCTTGTTGTGTCATGGTTTTGGATTTGTCCTTGTCTTTGTATTGGTTGTTGCTTATTTATTTTAATTATGGTTAGTTGTTATTTAATTTATTTTTACTTTATATGGAATAAATTAATGATATTTTGTGGATATGATTAATTGTGAGTAATTGTAATTTTGAATTTAAATATTGTAAATTAAAATTTATTTAATTAATTAAAAGGTGTAAGTAATTAATTTAAATAAATAATGTTGGTGATAATTATAAATTATCTTTTTCAAGATATTAAAATTAGAAAATTAGAAGAGAATATCTTGTGAGGATAATATCATGTGAAAATAATGAATTTTTAATAAAATATGTGAGATAAGTGTGAGCTTTTAAAAGCAAGAAAAAGAACCAATGGATGGGTTGGATTTTTGAGAAAAAGAAAGAGTTTGATTTATTTATTTTTATTAATATTTTTGTGAGAAGAAGAAAATGATGTTTTTATGTTTTTTTTTTCTCTGGAGAAATTGTTCTGTAAGAAAAGAATAGAAAATTAATTCAAAAGTTAGCTTGAAAGAATGAATTGGAGAAGGAACTGCAGAGGAAATCTGGTTTCGAAAGGGGAAGAAGGACAACAGTGTTTGGATTCAACGTCAAACGAAGGACTCCAGGTTCTTTTAAATTATTATTTCATTTGATTCATTGTTTTGTAAACAAGAATCTTAGCTGCCATATTTGAAAATCAATTTCTTTGTTTTTGAAAGAGGGTTTTGTGATTGAAAAATTTGTTTGTAAACCTTGGAATCTTCTGTAGAAAACTATAGTAAAACCTTCTGAAATTTCTTCCATAAAATTTAGTTGTGAATTAGGGTATTTAAAATTATATACCCATATTTATTCTCTGATTGAAGAAAAATGAATTGGACTGGTTTTCATCCTATTTGGTTATTTATTTTGTATCATTTCGGTAAATATATAGATACCACTATATATATATGTAGATATATATACATATACATATTTCAAATTCTGTCCTTGTTTAAAATATATATATATATATATATATATACATTCTTATTGAAATTCATGTTTTTTGTTTTTTAATATATATATATATAATGCATATGGCTTTTGTTTTGAACGAAAAAAAAATTAAAAAAAATAAAATATTTTTTTGGGGATGGATGGTCAGCCCAAGTCATACCACCCACGGCCTAGTGGCAAGCTGTACACAGCCACCATCGGTTGCGCACAACAGCTGAGGGATGTTGTATGCAGCCGTGTGGGGGCTGCGACTGCCCACACTGTGGTACATGGTACCACAAAGTCAGTGGCCTCCACACTTTCATATTATGTGAACTATGCACCAAATTATGTGTAAACGTTTTTGGAATTCGATGTATATTTTGATTTGATTTTTATGGAATATCAATATATTATATATAAATATATTTATATATATATATATATTAATGTTAATATTAATATTAATATTAATATTAATATATATGTATATATATATGTTTACTGTTGTATATACAGTGATGTATAAAGGCATTATTTTTATGATATGGTTTTTGAATGTATAAATTTTAATATATGATTTATTTTATATATACATATATATGTATATATGTATTTACGCATAAAAGCGTATATATGTATATATATATATATATAAGATTTTTTTATTTAAGTTGCGATTATGAATTTATTTGATAATTTTTTTTAAAGTTACAATGTTATGGTGTAATTGTGCAAATTAGAAATAAACTTGTGATATTAATTAAGTTGAATATTCTCGAGTAATTGATTTATTTGGTGAAATTATTGGGTATTGAAATGTAAGGCGTGTTTTTACTCTCGAGATTATTCATTGAATCAATTGTGGTTTTCTCTTTATTGGATTTGTGTCATGTGGGAAAACCCTTGTGTTAGTTTATCCTTCAATAGGAGCTTGAGTTGTTGGTTAGGGACTTCCAGAGGTGGGGAATTGATGTTTATATTTGATCTTGTAAATTGATACTTGTCCTTATGTTCCGCTATGGTTGTGATTTGAGTTTACACATGGATTGTACCATTTTATGGATGTGTTTCGTATGATTTTGGTGAGATGGTTTTTCCTCACGAATGTTCCATTTTTTGGTTCAGTGTTCTTGTGGTACAACTCCTTAGTGTAATATTTTATGTTTTGGGTGTCTAGGGGGAGTGGCTCTAAGTGGGGGCCTACGCACAAAGGGGCTGTCAGGGTAACCCACGTAGAGTTAGAGTAATCAGTGATAACCTAAGTAATTAATTAGGGGTTGGGTAGTTAAACATTGATAAGATAATTATGGATGCCTCATCCACCTATTAGTGCTATCATAGACTAAAGGTGGGCCGAGAAGGCCATGGTTGGCATGATCGTTGCCTCGACCTCACGAGAGGTTAACGATTTTGCATGGGTAACCCTATGGAGCAACGCCTTGAGATAGGCTGTCAGGAGAACCATAGTTGGAGGTGGCACCTTGTAATAGGTTGTCTGGATAATCCATCTAAGGCCATGCAATGAAACTCTCCTCTAGCATTCCATTTGAGTTGTTTTATTGAAATCTTTTGGAAGTGGTCTATTGTTATGTCTTTTGGTGATTTATCATTGTTTAGTTTTGTGAGTGGTCTTTTGATATTATGTTATCTTGTTTGGAGTTAGTCTTGTGTTTACTGTTTGGGGATCCTTCCTTGTTTACTCCCAGCATGAGGGTGGTTGGGTGGAACGTGCTACACACCCCGTTGGGTCCCCTTATGATGCAGTTGTACCATTTTGTGCAGAGTTTTGCTGAGGCAGCTTGATCCAGGATTCATTATTACTAGATGTATATTTGTACTCCAGATGTATTTTATATATCGATGTATCGTTCCCACGTTCGTTGGGAAGACTTATGATGTAATTTTGTATATGTGTTCATTGAGATGTATTATCAAACTGATGTAATGTATTATCACACCATGTGATTCATTCTTGTACTACTATTTGTAAATATTGTTAATGTTATGTTGTATCTATGAAAACATATACTTAATATCTTCATGATTAATTTATTGTATTTGCATGTATGGTTTTATATGGATTATTCTTATCATTTTGGTTATCGTTAATGGATGTTTTTAAATGATGATATGTGTGAATGAATGGATTTACGTAATTGGATATTTAATGTTTAATCTATTATCTTTGTTATGGGATAGTTTGGTAATGTCACCTCGTGTACCCCAAAGGATTTAGTTGTGCAACTTAGAACATTATTATGATGGGAATACCTAATGTACATTCCTTATGTTCTTTAAAAAAAAATTGTTGTGTTTTTTAGTTGTTCCTTTGGGGTTTGCGCGACGGGGTGTTACAACGCACATTTAAATATTTATTTAAAAATATATATTTATTAAAAATATTAAAAAATATATCCATGCCCTAAAGTTTACAGTTATAAATATACATAAAAAAATTGAAGCAAAAAGAAGAAAATTTACTATATAAAGTTTGACATCTCATTTTTCAGCATTTTATTAGCAACTAAATTATAGTGTTAATTTATAAAAAAACTATATTCAAATAATTTTTTATTTTTTGAAAAAAATGCAAACATAAAATATACTAAAAAATACACATTTTATTAGTTTATATCATTTCAAAATTCAAAACATATATGCCACTTTCTAGTGATTGAAGTTTAAAAGTTAGATCAATGTTGGCTATTTCCTTTATAAAAGTGTGACACAACTTTGTATCAAAACCCTTTATCAACCAAAAAGTTAGACAACAAACTCAAAGGAACTATATATTATAATATTAGTTTTTCAAGATCATCCTCATACAACCCATGAAAGAAAAAATTATTTGCACCCTCATTTGACCAATCCAAGAAAAATAAAAGTATCCAAAAGGGAGGGAAAATTACATTAGCCCTCCCTTAAATCCAATGTTTTTATTAGAAAATGTTTAAAATCTTCATATATGGGGAGGAGGAGGGATCTCAACCAAATCTTCACTAGACTTCTAATCACAACAACAAACAAGTATGTTAAATTTGTCATTAATTAAAAAGTTTACCTTCAAATCATTGGTCAACTCCACGGCTACTCAATAAAGCCTGCATATATTCTCATCAAGACCATAGAAATGACCAAACTAATTGTTGAAAAAATCCTCCACCTAGTTACTAAAGCCCTAATTTTCATCATGGAAAAAGTAGCTTCCCATGACCATGGACAACAATGGCATACATGTAACTAAATGCCTTTGCAATATTAAAAATATTTATTCTTCCAAAAAATTTATTGGGATCTAAAAGTAGCCTTAACATGGCTACCCTTATGCCTACACATGACAATCTATACATATATTTTGCAAGTTCCTAAATGCAAAAGACCCACACCCATTATAGTATGGGTTTGAAATCTCCTTCCCAAAATAATTCATGAAATTTCCAATCATCTATTATCATCTTCTCTGAGCCTCTCTTCTTTCCCTTCCCTAAGTTTGAGGGCATGGCCATATTCTCAATGAGGACATGAGACATGAAA
>VDFB02026593.1:34819-81985 GCA_007258455.2 Sequoia sempervirens | reverse complement strand
AAATCAATTACTTATTATCTCACAAAATCCATATTTTTGAATTAATTTAATTCAAATTGGCAACTTTCCTCCAAAAATAAAGTAATCGGGTAGATTCTTGATTTTCCAAATATGATCTTCAGTTCAACTCTCATCTTTCTGATTTTCGAAAATCTTTATTTTTGAATTAATTATCTCATTTATTCTCCAATCACATTCAATTCTTTCTCGATGAAATCTCAACCACTCGCTTAAGGATTTTCCCTAACCCTGATTAGGGATTATCAGATTTAATTTCGTCCTCTGATTTTAGGTCTCTGCAAAAGTCAATCTCGTCATCCATCAAAATGGCATTTTCTATAAAATGTTATTTTGTTCTCATTTTTAGATTACGCATTGACATACTTAGATATTTCATAGAGATTGTTGCATTATTGTCATATTTCATTAAGTTTTAATCATATTGTCATAGGCTTAGTCATTTTAGAAGAAAATCCTTCAAAGCTTGTGTAGGACTTCGTCAAGGATTGCTCGCACGTTCGATCTGAGGGCAACACAAATCAGCAAGTTAGAAGGTGTAATGGAGATCAGCCATGGAGAATGAAAACATTGGGTGAGATTGTTCTATTTTATGTGTTTTCGTTTATTGTTCCTTTGCACTTCATTATTTCTTTGGGTTTATGCTTTCAATTCATTTGATAAACTAAACTTAAAATTAACCCTTAGTTACAAATATTAATAACTAAAATCTATTGAATGTAAAAAATTAAGCCAAAGCAAAAAATCAATACTCACCAATTAAATTTAATGACAACTTTTAAATATTTTTAATAAAAAAATGACCCTAATAAAACCTTGACAAATTATGCACCTAACAACACAAAGTTAATTTGCACTAAAATTGTCATGTTCAATGACAAATGAAAAAATCAATAATTTTGATAGCCAAATAGTCACCCACACCTATTAATATTCCTACTCTAAATTTGGTTGGTTGTCTATGCTCTAGAAGATGCAAAATATCCTTCTCAACTCCAAACATCCTTTACCATTCATGAAATCAATGTTGAAATGGGTTTACTTGCTATCCAAAATAATTACATGTAAGACTTCTCATTTCCCTAAACCCGCCATTATGAGTTTATTACTTAGGATTCGATAAGGAAAACAAAGGAAAATGCTAGTTCCAAGCTAAATGGAAAAAACTATTTGAAATGATGGTTAGTTCATATAGGGCCCACCAAGTTCCAACAATTTTGAGCTACCAATGTTGGGGGAAAGTTGTAAGCAACATCGATGGAATAGCTAAGTTACCATCAAATAATTTATATTTGTACCCTCCACTACAAACAATGTGTTACTAAAAAAGGAAAAAAATGTAGAGGTGCAAAGCCAAGCCTCAATAAAATGCAAATTCATAATTCTTGAGGAGAGATATTTTAAAACACATTTTTTTATTAAATTGTTGAAAAGTATTATATATGTTGCATATAAAATATTTTATATTTTGTTATTAGACAATATTTTCTAAAGGAAGATTGTATTGAACATTGAAAATTTATTTAATGTGTATGGCATATTGGTGGGTATAGTTTAGTGAGAATGATTAATATTGAAGGAACATTTTTAATGTCCAGTTAATTGTAAAATGCCGTCAATAATATAAAAGCATTTATTACTTGAGAAATTAAATAACAATGGTAAAGATGGCCCAAAAGTTTCTTGTGGGTTTCCTCCCTCTTGTTGCTCTCATCTATAAATAAGACACTTGAGATGAAGTCATTTACCACTTGATCGTCTTGCATTTATTCCTTCCAAATGGAGTTTGGAATTTGGAGCTTGATTGAGTTGCTTGTTGAAGAGACCTTAAGGAGCCTAGAGTGAAACTTTTGACTCTCATTCATCTCTTAAATTGGTCTAATGGGAATATATAAAGGAGGGGATTCTCTACCCTCAAGACGGTAGTGTCCTAAGGAGCAAAATAGCCCTCAATTACCTAAAGGATCAAAGCTCAAATGACAAGATAAGTAATAAAGAATTTCTATACAATCTAACTGAATTAATACTAAGTCATAAATGATAAGAATATCAAAATCACTTTATTACAGGAGAAAATGAAAGAATTAAATTCTCTAGTATACAAAAATGGAAAGCACAAAAGTTGAAGATCTCACACTTAAGGGGATTAGCTTTCATCCATAGAAACTAGAATCTAAAAACCTAGAATCTAAAAACCCAACTTGC
Organism: Sequoia sempervirens; assembly: GCA_007258455.2. Taxonomy (NCBI): domain Eukaryota; kingdom Viridiplantae; phylum Streptophyta; class Pinopsida; order Cupressales; family Cupressaceae; genus Sequoia; species Sequoia sempervirens. The sequence goes on along the minus strand of VDFB02026593.1, from coordinate 79,762 downwards.
TAAACCTATTCATTTGCACACAAATAGAATGGGAAAAATGTTGGGGGTTGTTTAGGGGTTTGCCCCAATCAAACCCCCATTTCAATGTTTCCACCTCCATAGACAACCAAATAGGATTGAGATAAAGACATGTGATAGAAACAAATCTTGCAAAGGAGGATAATCCCTATCACAAATATGATAGATGTGTGATAGAAACAAACCCCGCAAGGAGGAGAACCCCTGTCACAAAAATAACTAAAGACAAGATTGCACAGAAAAAATCAATAGAATAATAAGAGAGTGTTACCAATAGCCTGCAGCTCCCCTCTTGGAATGATAGACGTAATATATTTACATACAAGAGAAGGCTTGATAGTTTCTATTTCAACAGAGCTTCGCTATGTGAGTGAGAGCAAGAGAGAGCAAGAAGAAGTTGTTCAAGAGAGCTTTCATTGTGAAATGAGTGAAAATTAGAGTTTCATTAAGTTGTATGGGTGAGAGGAGTCATTACACATGCATCCTTACTACTATGACATGTGTCATAAGAAGAGAACGCAGAATATTCACATTTGAATCTGGGAAAGTACAGACTAGCATATTGTAGAGATGTTTATCCGTCGCACTAGTGTCCAACCAAAAATTTACAAAATTAGGCATTCAGGCTACTAGTGCTTCATCATTGTCACCTATGGAGTTAAAATCATGAAATTCCAACTTATAGGTTCTTGCCATAAATGAGGCGGGCCTAAATGTGTAAGTGTGAAATTACCACAAGGTGTAATTTCATGACACTACATTTTTCCCCCACTTTAGTGAGATTATTTTTAGGGAAAATCAGCTACACTAAAGTAGTTAAGAAATGAATGTTATTTTTTGAAATTTTGACAATTTTGTAAAAGGATATTGCAAAGGCCGCAAAGGTCGAGCAAGCAGATACTAATGATGCCCCTGACGTTCAAGCTCGATGAGAAACTACGTATGATGTGATATTTGATTATGTAAAACTCAAAAATGGGTCATTTTCAAAATGGAAGAAACTACCATGGCAAAAAGAATGCTTAAGAAAAAAATTCATGGGTTGGAAGAAAAATTCAATGAAGAAGCAAGTATATACCCCCTCCTATTTTTTCCCCTAGCCAAGTGGGTGAAAAAAAGGTGGGAAAGGGAAATTTCACCACAAAATATGGGGAAAAAATTGTCTATATACGCCTGGTGTGGGCCCATGGAAGGTCATTTGCACTCTCCACTATGAGGATTTTGTTGAATTTTCAAGAGAGTTTTCAACAAAATGCCTCATAGATATGACTTACAGCTTCTTAGGATCAAGCAGCTTCTAGCAAGCTACTTGATGAGGTACAAGGAAATTCTTCCCTTACTTTATCATTTTGAGTGTTTTTTAGCCTTAGAAAAACCATGAGCAATACAAGCATCTAATTGGTGCAACAACATCTGACGGTTGTGAAAGCATCCCACCAGTGTGTCAAATTCCATCGATTGCATTGGTGTCTGGCCTATGCACTGTCATCAACTAAATAGGCCTAGACGCTAGTGTGTCACGTAGACATTTTCACAGTGCATTATCATCTCAAAGACATAGAAAGAAAGTTTTAGTTGAGTAGAATAGAAATCATAGAGTAGAAGTGGATTTGCTTGACATAGTGATTTTATATTTTTGTAGGACTTTCCCGAGATCCATGAGCACAGTGGTGGATTTTTGTTATCATTTTTGAGGAGTCACAACATGTAGATATTTGAGGATGAGTGCTCCTTATTACAGTGGGTCAAGTTATGGTGGGTCTACACTATGCTCGATATTAGATTCCATGCACGGTGTTGATGGTGTTGATAGATAGGTTGGATATAGACACCTCCTCATTTCATCTCCTGACAAGGGAGATGACAGTCACCCTAGTCGATATCTACCACATCTTCTGAATTCCCATGTGGGGAGAGAGTTGCATATGAGGAGGGGCACCCATACTAAAAGAGACATATCTATTTTCAGCGCACTTGGAGATGTTGTCTTAATGGGTGACTTTAATGCAAGGACAGCTAATAATCAGTCTCTTCAGCTGAGCAGGGATGAAAAAGGGGAGAACAATCCTTTATGGTTAGAGGAAGGTGGAGATCAATATTGGGAAAGAACATCCCAAGATGACAATGGGGATGTGACCCCGTTTGGGACTGAATTACTTGGGCTTTGTAGTCTGTTTGGCATGGTTATTTGTAATGGGATGAGAGATTGGCCAAAGTCGGGGGGTATCACTTGCAAAATGTATAATGGTCAAAGTGTGGTGGACTATGTGATTTGCTCTCAAGGTTTTGTCTCTAGATTGCTAGAGTTTGATATTGAGGACTACCCTATTGGGATGAAATCTGACCACTTACCTCTTCTGGTTAAACTCCGCATGTCCCCAATCAGCCAACACATTAAACAGGTTCAGCACATGCAAAATAAAACCCTCCCCAAGGGTAAAATCCTCTTGAATAAAGAAAATAGAGAAAGATTTAACGCTGTTCTTAAACAACATTTCCATGATTTAAAAAACAACGGAGAGGTCAAAGCAACAAAGGATGGGGACATCCACATTCACAGCAATTCGCTGATCCCAATAATTCACAAGGCTTTAAATGCATGCAAAAGGTCCCACCCCAAGATGAGGGCTACAAACACTTTCCCGGCAAATCCTTGGTATGATGAAGAATGTAAGGCAGCCAAGAGATCACTAAAAAAGAAAGGAATGGACAAAGAGTACAAGAAAAAATATGAAAAATTGGTGCAGTCAAAAAAATATGATTATGTAAATGAAAGAAGGAAGGAGCTAATCTCGCTTGGAAAACAGAACCCTAAAGGTTTTTGGAGAGAATTGCAGCAAAAGAAAAAGAGGACTGAAAACAGTATTACAGATGGCCAATGGCTAGAGTATGCTAGGCTTCTTTACGAGCGGGTTCATGAGAAAGACCATCCACCTGTTATTAACACATCAATGGAACTATTCACTGTGGATGATATCAAACAAGGAATAAAGAATTTAGCAAGTGGTAAAGCACAGGACATAGATGGGTTGCAGGCTGAATTCTTAAAATGGGGGATCGAGACTCTTGCTCCTTACATAAAAAGAATTTTCAATAATGTCAATCAAGAGGGATTTCCTATGGAGTGGACCACTAGTGTGGTCATTCCTCTATTCAAAAGTGGTGATATCAACAATCCATCTAACTACCGTACGATTATGGTCAATCCTATCTTTGGCAAGCTCTTTGGGAGCATGATTGAGCGTAGGATCAGCAGTTGGGCAGAAAATGAGGGCAAAAGAGCAAAGGGACAGGCAGGCTTTAGGTCAAGACACTCTACCATTGATCACTGCATCACCCTTAGGCATTTGGTTGAGAAAGTTTGGAACACTCAGGGCGAGGAAGCTTATTGCTGTTTTGTTGATTTCAAGAAAGCTTTTGACACGGTACCTAGAGACAAACTATGGAATAGAATGGAGGAATTAGGCATCCCAAATGTGTATAGAGCAGCTGTTCACAGATTGTATGAGAATGTTAGAGCTAAAATCAGAACAAGTGATGGTATGTCAGAATGTTTTGGTAGCGACATTGGAGTTAAACAGGGCTGTCCTCTATCTCCCACGCTTTTTGGGTTATACATTGATAAGTTGGAAGCTTGGTTAAGCAAGACGGATGGGGATGGTATTCAATTGGCAGGTTATGTGGTGAAGCTACTCTTATATGCTGATGATCTTATCCTAATTTCAAAAACAGCACATGGGTTAAGAGAACATCTGAAAGGTCTAGAACTCTTTTGTCATGAGGTTGGGATGCAAGTGAATATCACCAAGACCAAAATCATGATTTTCTCATTGAATAGAAAAGATAACCAGAATACCTTTCTTTTTGAAGGCAGCCCGCTTGAAATAGTCAAAGAATACAAGTACCTTGGGATTGACTTTCATTATAAGCTCAGTTGGGAGACTTGTCGGACGAAAAGGATACAGGGAGGTTGGAAAGCTTCTTACCTTCTACAAAATAGGTGTAGAAAAGCTGAGCTTTGGGATTGGAAAACCAAGAAAACCCTTTTTGGTTTGCTTGTTACTCCGGTTGTACTTTATGGGTGTGAGGTATGGGGAAATAGTATGTCAAAATGCAGTTGGAGACAACTAGAAAGAATTCAAAAACATCTAATAACAAGCAGTCTCAAAGTCAAAACCACTGTCCCCTATGAAATTCTTTTAGCTGAAACAGGGTCTTTTCCATTGGAAGCATCGGCTTTAATCCGGTTGATAAGCTATTTAAAGAAGGTTGAAAACATGGATAACCACCGTTGGCCCAAAACAGCTATGAAGGAGACGCTAGAACGTAGGAAGAAAACTTGGATGAAACAAAACCACAAGTGGATGAACAAGTGGGACATCAATTTGCATGAGTGTCCTAGCACCAATAGTGAAATAAAAAGCTATGTGACTGAAAAATTCAGAACTGCCATGTGGACAAACCAGATTGGGCGAAAAAAAGCATACTACATCAAAGAGTTTAACCCGACAAAGGATCATGGTGAAAAAACTTATTTAGGTGCAGATATTAAAGGGAAAGCGAGGTTGTTAGTGGCACAATTGAGGACGGGATCACATCACCTTAGGTGTGAGACCGGTAGGTGGAAGATACCCAAGGAAACTTGGGAAGAAAGAACTTGTATTTTCTGCAATAAAGGGGTTGTGGAAACAGAATGGCACTTCATCATGGAATGCATTGCTTACGAGGATATCCGCACTCAGCATGAAAATAGTTTGAAAGTGGACAATATGCACCAACTATTTGAGGAAGATAAGATTAATCAGACGGCTAGCCTTCTAGTCAAACTTAACAGCAGGAGATCTGACTTGGAAAAGAGTATGAAGACAAATTAGGCCTGTTTTGTCTCGGTCCCATAGACTGTTTGGTCTCGCGGACGTCATTAAAATCTTTCATTCATTCATTCACAATGTAGGATGCATAGGTAGCATAGTAGCATTGCATTGGTTGCATCATCCCAAAAGACACCACCAACCACATCTACATGACATGATTGGAGCAGGGTCATGTTGCAATGCCCTTAGTATGTCGCATCATGATTGTGACAATGAAACTATGTGGAAATTGATGGGTGATGCTCTCACCTTCATGAGGACCTCGTCCATTGCATCAAGGCCATGAAGGAGTGACGAACATTATATACCTAGGGTCGGAGTATGCTTTCCCATCTCTACCATGACCTTGGGTGTTATGTCCATTGTGATTACCATAGCATCACCACCTACACCCTCCTACAAGTGTGGTAATTTGAGCACATTACCTGCATGTGACCAGCCGAGTATCCCCAGGATGTAGGGTAAGGAGACCCTCATGCGCATATATACCCATTGGTGTGTGATTCACGTTTTGGAGATTTATTATTTTGGAGACATATTTTTTATAAATTGAGGAGCAGTGACATTTGATGGTGGTTGTATAGGCACATGCAGACCTAGTTGTTGGATAGAAGGTAGTTGTGATGAATACAATAGGATAAACTCCTGGTAGGAAGGTCAGATCGTATCATTGTACTTTACTATTGGCATCAGGTCACTCGACAGTTCGGCTAGGTGCAGGCCATTTCTCATACTTCACCCATGTACATACGGTCTCATCATAGCATAACCAGAGTAGGAAATCATCCTTGTCCCATCATCATTGATGATGGAAAGGACAATGATCTTCCAAAGGCCCTCATAATCGATGATGTTGGTGTACCAGTTGGAACCCAAATTTTCTTAATGAATTACCTTGAGGGTGATGTTGTTGCATAGGGATCAAAGGTCGAGGTAGCAGGGAGCAGTAGAGAGGAGGGAACAATAGAGCTAGCCTAAGTGGAGGAGAGGTTGAGGCAGCGATAGTTAGTAGCCTCACTAATATGTGCTCCCACAATCTCTTTTGTGCCACTAAATTTCTAACTGGTTGTGCCCCCTTTTGTGACTACCACAAGGCCAAGTGTCACATCCACTAGTAGTGTTGTGCCCCCAAATCTAGACTATTAGGTTGGGGACCCAGGTATGGATTTCATTTATTTTATGTTGTTGATTTCAATTATTTCATTATACATGTAGATATATATATATGTATATTTTGATAATGCAGTACTGATATCATCCAATGTCTCAGTGGTCGTAGTGTTCACACAAGAGTGGCTCAACTTCTTTGTTTGATGCATTGTAGGGGAAATCCCTACTGTCTAGATTTGAGGTCAAGTCTTGGACGTCTATAGTCCATTGACAGTAGGGTTTCATGCCTAATTATTAGAGTCTATAGTGTGATTGAGGATGGCCTATGGGAGAGTCGAGTGGAGCTATTCTAGCATTCTGCAAAGCTATCGGCAATGATCGGGGAGTGGGATCAGCAGGGTGTAGAGCTCCATTTTTTTCTCAAGAGGAGAGGTTGAGGTAGCGACAGTTAGTAGCCTCACTAATATGTTCTCCCATAATATCTTTCATACCACTAAATTTTTGACCAGTTGTGCCCTCTTTTGTGAGTACCACAAGGCCAAGTGTCACATCCACTAGTAGTGTTGTACCCCAAAATCTAGACTATTAGGTTGGGGACCCAGGTACGGATTTCATTTGTTTTATGTTGTTGATTTTAATTATTTCATTATACATGTAGGCATATATGTATATTTTAATAATGCAGTACTGATATAATCCAATGTCTTGGTGGTTGTAGTGTTCACACAAGAGTGGCTCGACTTCTTTGTTTGATGCATTGTAGGGGAAATCCCAACTATCTAGATTTGAGGTCAGGTCTTGGATGTCTACATTCCATTGACAGTAGGGTTTCATGCCCAATTATTAGAGTCTATAGTGTGATTGAGGATAGCCTATGGGATATTCGGGTGGAGCTATTCCAGCATTCTGCAAAGCTATCAACAATGATCGGGGAGTGGGATCAGCGGGGCGTAGAGCTCCATTTTGTTTTTACTAAGAGAGACTAGGCCATGACGAGAGCTAAGAGTGTCAATCAGGCACATAAAGCTCTATAAATCCAGGTCAATAACCTCAATAGGAAATTAGAGGCTGGAGGGTTGAACCCTACTAATCTCCAACATCCCTAGGTACAACACCTAAAGGATGAGCTAGCAGTGGCATGATGGCAGGAGGATATGCTGACATGTCATGCCCTTGAAGGAGCAGATCAATGAGCTATGAGGAGAGCTTTAGGTACTTCGATCATGGAGTATGCTATGTCATGATCACACTAGTCTCACTCACATGCCTCCATCCAGTAGCCACCTCTATCACCACTAGCACCAAAGGGCTCTGGTAGCCATGCCCTTGATGGCTACATGTACTATATTATTGTATAGCATTCTTTTGATGTACATATTCATATACACATATACAAGCACCAAATTTTATTATAGTGGTGTGATACATGTACATGGTATTTATATAGATGTATACATGAGATTTTGGATCAGCAATATGTATTTCATGTGTGCTTTTTTTTCATGTATGGTTATGTTATGGATGTATTCTTAGATTAGATTTTATCATGATCTCATAAAACACACATTGGATGTATGTTTAATTAAATGCAATGATGATCTAATTGATGTTTAACCATATAGGTAGAATATGTGATATAGAATGTATGGATAAAAGAATTAATCAAACACAACGCACCTACACATAGCATAGAAATAAGGAACATGCATATATAATTTCTAATTAGATAAATTGACTACATACACATGTTTACATTATAACACAATTAAAAAGATAATGTGTTAATTAAGAAATTTCATAGAATGACAGACTACGATCCCTAAGAAGGAGGTGAGTGTCATGCACATGCCACATGGAGCTTATGCATAGTACTTGTGAATATGCATTGCATGAACTAGTTCTTTTAGAGGAGTAACATCCATAAACTATAATCCATATGCATTGGATCCATGCACGGAGGTGATTATGCAAGGACCTAACCAATTAGGGATAAAGTTTTCCTTTTGATTAGGTGATTCATTTACATTTCTCTAATTCTAATAGAGAATGAGATCACCCATTTTAAAAGTGTAAGAAAGAACACCTTGATTATAATGCTTAGAAATAGATTTTTTATAAGCCTAAATATGGTCAAGGGCCTATAATTGGCACTCATCGAGCAAATCAAGCTGATTTAGATTCTCAAAATGGTAAGTGTTATCATTAATTAACCCTTTACAATAAACTCACAAAGATGGAATTTCCAACTCTAAAGGCATAATAACCTCAACACCATACACAAGCTTGTACAAGGTTGTTCCAATAGTCATATGTTTTTGGAAAATATGTCTCAATCTTGCAAGTATATAAGGTTTATTTTTGTTAGGATATATTTAATATATCCTAGTTACAATGATAGGTGTAATATAGAATGGGAGCACAAGGTGGAGCAAAATGTGAGTGTGTTAACAAAAATAATTTAAAATATTAAACTACCAACATACATTAAATTAATGATATATTAAAAATTTTGTTGGTGTGACTAATTCTTGTACCTAGTTAATTATTTTACTAGGGACTTAGGGGACTTAGTTCACATGTTAAGTTTACTTAGGATAAAAGATTCTTTCTAGAAGTCTTAGTTGTCTTGTCTAGACTTCACATCATCCTAGGTAGTTATGAGTTAGTTGTATCATGTGATAGGATTAAGATACTTGTCATGATCTTGTCTTATCCTATCTCCCATCCTTTCCTTTATAATCAAGGAATCTCTAGCATATTTTTCATTGTAGAGTATTGCATATTGTATCATACTGCAATTCTTGTTTGGTGGAATAGCATCTTCCATTGTTGTTTCTCTCTATCTCTTGTGGAGGTTATTTGATGTTTCAAATTGAAGATCTTGGTTGCTCACTTCAACATGGTATTAGAGCTTTGAATCTTGCAAACCCACTCCATTTCAGTCAGGTGTTGTACTTTCTACTAGTTGCACTACTCCTATAATTGATCCTACCTTGTATCGGTAGTTGGTTGGTAGTCTTTTGTACTTGACACATAGTCATCCTGATATTTCCTTTGTGGTTGGAATTGTCTCTTGCTTCTCATAGGAGCCTCATGAGATTCATTGGAAGGTTGCCACATGTATCTTGAGATACATTCAGGACACTACTCATTTCAGTATTCATTATACATCAGGAGCTTCTCAAATTGTGGGCTTCACTAACTCAAATTGGGCCAGTGATGTCAATGATTGGAAGTCTACATTTGCTTTGTATTTTTCCTTGGTTCTAGTCTGATTGCATTTTCATGCAAGAAGAATACTTCTATTGCATTATCATCGATAGAGGTAGAGTATCAAGGTGTAATTCTTGCTAGTCAAGAGGTTTTGTGGCTTCATCAGTTGATGACTGAGTTTGGATTCCCTTCCACTTATCCCACTACTCTTTGGTGTGAAAACTAGAGTGCCATCCATATCTCTCACAACCCAGTGGAGAATCAGCATACTAAGCATATTGAGATCCATGTGCACTTCATCATGCAGCTCATCGAAGATGGCGTTCTCAACTTGGAGTATTTGCCTACAGATCAGCAGGTTGCAGACATCTTCACTAAACCTTTGGCATCACCTCATTATCTTTAGTTTTGATTGATTCTTGGGGTGAAGGAAGTTTTCCTTGGGGGTCTTGAGGAGTCCTCCTTCCTTCTTCGGTTTTATTTTCAGCTTTTTCTCTTTTTTGGAGAGGAGTTTTCTCCCACAGGGTTTTTCTCCTTTTCTCTGCTTGTGAGAGTTTTTTGTTTTATACATGGGTACCTCATCAGGCCTTGTTTTCAGGACCCATCTTTTGCTTTTTTGCATTGGTTTTTTCCTCCCTAAGTTGCACTTAAGTGGGGGTGTTGGTGTGAATAAGTCTTGTACCTAGTTAATTCTTTTACTAAGGACTTAGGGGACTTAGTTCATATGTTAAGTTTACTTAGGATAAAATATTCTTTCTCGAAGTCTTATTTGTCTTATCTAGACTTCACATCATCCTAGGTAGTTATAAGTTAGTTGTCTCATGTGATAGGATTAAGACATTTGTCATGATCTTGTCTTATCCTATCTCTCATCCTTGCCTTTATAAGCAAGGCATCTTTAGCATATTTTGCAATGTAGAGTATTGCATATTGTATCATACTTAAATTCTTGTTTGGTGGAATAGAATCTTCCATTTTTGCTTCTCTCTATCTCTTGTGGAGGTTATTTGGTGTTGTAAATTGAAGATATTGGTTGCTCACTTCAACAAATTTGGATTGTTTATCATTAGGTCTTAGATCTGATGGTAGATATTTTGTTGTCTTGTCTTGCCCTATAAGGTAACCCTGTTTTATGAGGGTAGTGTATTACGGTTGTGTGTTGTGATGTATTCTGAGAGTTTGATAGTGGTTGTGTTTTATTTGTATCTCTAGTTGGTGATACTCCTGTGAGAACATTTCTCTACAATTATATTGTAATCTTTTTTATTTCTTAATAATAGATTGAACAAATTTTGGAGCGTGGGGTTTTTCTCCCGAAAGGGTTTTCCCATGTAAATAATTGTTTTGTGGTATGCATGATACTTATGTTTATTTTGATTTAAGTTTCTACAATTGAAAAAGATCTGTAAAGTTTTGCATTATTCTCTTCTCAAGATTAGTGTAGGAATTCGTTCCACTACCTTAGCTTCCTTATAGTATGAATATTTGTGCAATATGTTCATAAGGCATAATCCAATTGAGTATGCCAGTCGTTATCATGTTTATTTTCTATTTTTCAAAGAATCAATTCAAGTGTTTTATTGGACACTTTTGCTTGGCCATTAGATTAGGATAGTATGGTGTATAAAATTGATGTTGAAAGTGAAATTTCTCTAAGAATCTATTTACCTCTTTATTATTAAATGAAGTACCAACATTAGAAACAAGGTTAGAAGGAAATTCAAAGTGAGCAATAATACTATTCAAAAGAAAGCTACAGATTGCTTCAACGATAGTGGATCAAAGTGAACAACTTCAACCCACTTCGTAAAGTAATCGGTAGATGTGATGATGAAGGTATATCCCCTAGAAGAATGAGATGATATTTTCCCAATAATATCCAACCCCCATTTTGCAAATGGCTAAGGAGATGTTTGATTATGAAGTTCTTGTGCAAGAGCTCGAATAAGCTTACTGTGTTGCTGACATTGAGAACATTTTTTGACAAAAGAAAAAGAATCTTGTTCCATTGTTTTCCAATAATATCCCATACAAATTAGTTTATGCATTAAGGATTTACCACCAAAATGTCCACCCCCAAACCTTGAATGAGCCTCTTGAAGGGTGAGGGGTATTTCCACCTTAGTGAGACATAGAAGAAGAATACCAAATTGTAAGATTTTTGATAAAAAAAACATTAGACAGAATGATGTACTGAACTGAAAGCTTTTGTATCTGAACACAAGTATTCTTACTCACATCATCGTGAAATTTCCACCTTTTATATAATTATAGATATGAGAATACCATTCCCCTAAGTTTATGTGAGCACACACAAGACTGTTAGGTTCAAGTTGATCTACAACAGTGGGAGAGAAAAGAATTTAAACCACAAAGTGGTACTCATCTATACAATTTTTTGATGGTACAAGGGAAGCTGCACTTGCCATTGTATCCATGTGGCAATTTTCTCTCCTAGGAACATTATCTATGGTGAAAGAAGAAAATCAATCAAGAAAGGATAAATCCAAATCCTAGTACTTAGATAGCTTGCTCTACTTAGCTTGATATTGTAATGTCCCTTTCCTAGTTATCACTCCAGGAGGACTTAATAGCTTATTTAATTCTCATAGGCTATAATCGGATAAAGGGAATTATTTAATGTTTCCTGGTGGAAAAAGTACATTTATAAGGTAATATTAAATAATTAGATTAAGTAGTGTTATAAAGTGACTTTGGGGAAATATTAAAAAGGTACTTTATAAAGTCACTTTATTTTATTTTATGAGTGAGAAAAGTGCAATGCATATTTAAAGTGAATTTTGGAGCTCATTTGCATTATGCTTGATTATTTTTCTCTATTGGTGATTTGAGGAGTTTTTCGAAGTTCTTGGCTCTAGGACAAAAACCCTAGGGTGAGTAGGATCGGTGATGAGACTAATCCATCCAAGATGAACTCAAGTTGGAGAGATCATACAATTCTTTCACAAGTGTTCAACATTGTCAAATTTGTGGGTCTCCTTTGGAGACAAATTTGTAAGTTATCAAAAATTATCTATTACAAAAATCCACCAAAATTGTAGATTGAAGTACAAACAATTTGGAGGAGATTATCAGGTTGTGGTTTGATGTTTGATAGTTCAACCTTCATCTAATCAAATCTATTAAATTCCCTTACCTAGTCATGACATTGAATATTGGAAGTGATGTTTTCATTGGGGAGATTGGCGTGGGTGGAAAGAGAAAAGGAAGGTTGATATTACCATCATCTTGGATGTAGCTTGAATCTATAGGTTGTGTGAGGGGACATAGCACTGAAGGTGTGAACCAAGGTTGTGGGTGTTGGTATGTGATGAATGATCATACAAATACTATACACTTTTAACGTATCATTATCGGGGTTTGGGGCCGAGCTGGGCCTTGATCAGGGATTTGGGGGCAATAGCCCCTAAGAAAGAAAACTTCCCCTTTTTTTGCACCTATAAATGAAAAACAACTTTGTAAAACCCTAATTCTAGAAGCTTCCAAAAAGCTTGTTATAAGCAGCTGGGATGTATGTTGTGGTATGGTATTCACGAGATTGTACTCTATTTTGAACTGGATAATAAAATCATTGGATGGCCGAGTTTCTATGGATGTAGACCATATTGGGTGAACCACGTTAAAACTCTACATTGATCTATTTTGTGTTATTCTTCATTGTTATTTTTGGGTTATTTAATCTATATATAATTGTTAATGTTTATTGATCCAATCTTCCTGAACCCTAACAACTAGTATCAAAACCATGTGTATTTTGGTCGATTGGAAGGAAACCTCTAGATTTGAGTGGGAGCAATGGAAGAAGGAAAATTCAAGGTTGGGAAGTTCAACGGCTAGAATTATCAATTATGGAAGATGTAGATGGAAGATTATTTGTATCAAAAGGATCTATGGCAGTCATTGCAAGGAAAAGAAAAGAAAAATGCTACAATGTCTAATGAAGAATGGGAGATTCTAGATAGAAAGGAACTAGGAACCATTTGGTTGTGTTGGGCACCATCTATGGAATTCAATATAATAGAAGCATAGACAACAAATCATTTGATGGAAGCCTTGGCTAAATTGTATGAAAAACCCTCAACCTCAAATAAGGTATTTCTCATGAAGCATTTTTTTAATTTGAAAATGATTGAAGGTGAATTTGTGATAGATCTTTTAAATGAGTTTAATATGATTACCAGTCAGTTAACTTTTGTAAAAGTGAATTTTGATGAAGAGGTGAGGGCTCTCTTGATTTTATGTTATTTTCCAGAAAGATGGAATAGCTTGGTAATGGTTGTAAGTAACTCTATCTCTAGTTCAAATACATTAAAATTTGATGATATTGTTGGTGTTATCCTTAGCAAGGAAATTCGACAGAAAAGCATAGGTGAGATTTCAACATCAGGTAATTCTTTGACTATAGAGAACAAGGGAAGAACAAAGGAGAGAGGAAAAATCCCAAAAAATTATGGGAAGTCACAAGGGAAGTTGAAGAAAGGTAGATCTAAATCCAGACGAAGAATGGATTGTTGGCACCGTGGAAAGCTAGGACACTTTAAGAAGGATTGTTGGTCTCAAAAGGGAAAACAAGGAGACAGACAACATGATGATAGAAAGGAAGCTAATGTTGCATGTAATAAATTGCAAGATACTTTAATTCTGTGTTTAGATAATGTTAATTATTTCTAGGTAATAGATTCAGGGGCTTCATTTCATGCCACACCCCATAGGAAATATTTTGTAGATTATGTTCAAGGTGATTTTGGATAGGTATATTTGGGTGATGATGAATCCTGTTAGATTGTTGGAAAAGGAAGATAAAAATCAAGTTGCAGAATGGAAATGAATGGTTACTACAAGAGGTAAGGCATGTTCCAAATTTGAGAAGGAATTTAATTTTTGCAGGAAAACTAGGTAGTGAAGGCTACATAGTTACCTTTTTAGACAAATTTTGGAAGATCACTAAAGGTGCATTAGTAGTAGCTAAAGGTGAAAAGGTAGGCACATTGTATTTGTGTACTGGTGATACTTATTCTACCTTAGCTGCTACAAAAAAAATTGCTATTGAGACAGTTATAGCACTTGCTACATGGATAGTAATAGAATTGTGGCACCATAAACTTGGGCACATGAGAATTTGAAAATTACTATCCCTAAAATGGAATCCATAGGCAGAAAATGGTTCCCAAAACCCCACAAGAAAATGGTATGTCTGAGAGAATGAATAGGACCATTATGGAGCCTGCAAGGAGCATAAGATTTCATGTTGGACTACCCTTACACTTTTGGGTAGATGTTGTATATACCATTGTTTATTTAATAAACAAGGGACCTTCAAATCCTTTTGATGGTGGCATTCCAGAGGAGGCATGGACAGGTCAAAAGGTAAACTACTCATTTCTGAAAACCTTTGGTTGTGAAGCTTTTGTCCATGTTGATATAGAAAATAGAACCAAGCTTGAGTCTAAGTCTAAAATATGTACCTTCATTGGATATGGAGTAGATTAATTTGGTTATGGGATTATGAAAAACATAAAATCATTAGGAAAAAATATTGTTTGGTGTGGATCCTGATCAATCTCCAAGTGGGATATTATTGATATGTGGTGATTGATCATGAAATACTATACACTCTTAATGTATCCTTGCCAAGGTTTAGGGCCGAGTTGGACCCCAAGCAGGGGTTCAAGGGTGGAAACCCTCGATAGCAGGGGTTCAGGGGTGGAAGCCCCTGACAACAGGCGTTCAGGGGTGTGGCCCTCGAGAAAAAAAATCCCTTTTTTTTGCACCAACAAATGAAAAATGACTTTGTAAAATCCTAATTCTAGAAGCTTCCAAAAAGCTTGTTTTAAGTGGTTGGGATGTATGTTTCGGTATGGTATTCACAAGATTTTACTATATTTTGCACTACATAATAAAATAATTGGATGGATGAGTTTCTGTGGATGTAGCCCATATTAGGTGAACCACATTAAAATTCTATGTTGATCTCTTTTGTGTTATTGTTCATTGTTATTTCTGGGTTATTTAATCTGCATATAATTGTTAATGTTTATTGCTCTGATATTCTTGAACCCTATTAGTGGGGTGTAAATACATATCCATACACCCCTCTTTCCCATCATAGCTCTCACGGTGGGTGCGTGGAAGGCATGAGAGACCTAAGGAGGGTCCATAGAGGCTCTAGCAACCAGTCACAGGTGATAAAGGAGGTTTTTGGAGTGGGTGAGCAATAAATATAAATCGCACTAGACATAGAAGGATTGGTAGCCAATTCAGAAGTTGATTGACACCATTGTAGAGTGGTGAAGTTTTGGGATAGCAACCTATACATTCACAACCAGCATTGTTGTTAATACAAACAAGGTGGGACTGGGGAGTTCTAAAGCCATTTCATCCTATATGAGACTTCCTATTAGGTCAAAAACAATATTGAATGTAAATTTGCTTATTTCAATTTGTACAGTCTGAGTACAATGTTAGTTGTAGCTTGTATTTATTTCTACATTTTGTATCTCAGACATATCTATCAAAATATGAATGAAAATTTTAGCCTATTGAATGTAATTTCATGATAATGCATTTCATATGAATATTGTAATAAAATCCATGCAATGTTATGTCGTATGTTTGAAAAAATGTTCACATTTGTCAAACTAAGAAAATAATAAATATATCATTCAATTTCAAGTGGGGTTTTTATAGTGGTATCAGAGCTGGTATTCTTGGTAGCCTGTGAGTTTGTGCGACTCTTAATAAATCTAGAGGATAGGGAATATATCACATATGGGAGTAGAAGGAAGAGAGGGGTTGATAACATATTTAACTCAAAATCAAAAGAATGAGGAAAACATTGGGGACAAGAATGAACCACCTGAGGGTAACACTATGAGGATTTTGAATGACCTTGCAAGAGGCCAACACCAATTGGTTCAACTTCTTATCCAATTTATAACAAATAATCAAGGAATTCATAACAACAATGGTAATAGTGGTTCAAGAGGGATGAATGGTGACAATGGTAATAATGGTAAAAATGGGAATAATGGTGAAGGGAGTAATAAGTTCATATTCTCACACATAGTAACACTCAAACAACTAGTAGAGTGACTCCTAGACCTTTCTTACCTCAATTTTTGGAAGGACAACAAGATGGAAATCAGGGATAGCAAGTGTTGCAAGTATGAAGGTGTTGTTATTGATGTCAATAGGAATCCAACAGGATGGTCTTGTCATTGTTGTCAACTATGTGTTAAGGAAATTTTTTGTGTGATGAAGATGTCGAGGATATTGAGAAAATTGTGGAAAAGAGGAAAATAGGTTTTTGCAAGTTGTGCATGTGTAGTTGAGATATTGAGTAAATGTTGTGAGTACATGGAGCTATCTTTATGTTGCAGTATCTGGATATGA
Source organism: Sequoia sempervirens (assembly GCA_007258455.2). Classification (NCBI taxonomy): domain Eukaryota; kingdom Viridiplantae; phylum Streptophyta; class Pinopsida; order Cupressales; family Cupressaceae; genus Sequoia; species Sequoia sempervirens. The sequence goes on along the minus strand of VDFB02026593.1, from coordinate 63,134 downwards.
GTTGGAATGAAGTAATAAGTTGAGATGATGTCTCTGGTACTTGGTTTCCAAGTGCTTTTGAGAAAATTTGATAAATAGAGAAAATAGTGTTGTGCAAGTGTTTGGAATGTGCTCTGGGATATGCTATATGTTTCTTCTATGTTGATTATATTCCTATGCAGATTTGATATGTTGTTCAAGGTTGTTAGAGCTTGCTATATTAAGAATTTTGGTTTCTAGATCACTGTACAAAGTGAGATATTTTCACCAGTGTGTGAACCAATTTTTCAATGATGTTTTTTGTGGCCTGGGAGAAATGTATTTTCTCCACGTTTCTTTGTAGTTTGGCTTCAGGTTGTGCAAATTTGGTAAGTTTATTATAATTTTTGTATCTTTCAAAATTCAAGGTTTCACTTGATTTGGTATAGTACAGTGCGTGTTTCATGTGTTAGTGTATGAATAAGGTTTATCAGATGTTCTAGGATGGAGTATTTATATGATGCATGTTTGAATGAAGTCTTTGTTGGATCTCAAGTGGTTCAAGGACTATTCTAGATCATATTCAAGTGAATTTTGTTGTCTAGAAGTTTCAGATTGATTTAAGGGAGAATGTACTTAATGTTTTATGGTATTTAGCAAGGTATTGGCCAACCTTGTGTTAGCACTACATTTGAAGTTTTGAAAGCGTGTTGAGGTGTGTTAGGATTAATTTGGTTCCTAAATAAGGAGTTATATGTTTCTCCTCCATTCCTATCTATCGTGGGAATGTTTAGGTGCCGACCTAATTTAAATTTGTAAGTGTAATGGATAGCTATCGACCTTGGAGAAGGTTTTTGAGGTTGAGATTGATATAAATAAGAGTAATGGTGTTGTAATATGAAAGAGAGAGACAAGATAGATGAGAGATTGATTTTATTGATGTGTGTGATGTGAATTTGAGCAAAGTGGTCTAAAATTCAAAGTGTTGGATTTATGAAGGCAGTGAGCTGAAGGTGTCTAAAATCTTTCATACAAGGCTACAAAATTGTTGGAGAATTTGTGGTGGATTCCATGTTGCATTGAGAATTTTTTCTCTGTGTAACATTTCTCTTCTATCTTCTTGTGTTCTTTTTGTGGTAGTGATCCCTGGTTGTGAGCCTTTTTGGACAGTGTGTCCTTTTCTAGCAGTGAGCCCTTGTACCAGTTTTACAATTACTTATATTGTGAGCTAATCCTCACAATGGTTTTTCTCTCATTTGGTTTTCCATGTAAACTTGGTGTTCTCTTGTGTATGGTGTTGTTATTTCAGTTTTTGTTATCTACATTTCATGTTTAATCACTTTAATAAAATAAGGGTTTAATAAATGCATGTGGATCTAATTACTGTTGAGCGTTTTAATGTTTTAATTTGCTACAATTTATTCACCCCCCTCTTAGTTGTCTCGTTCATTCAACAAGAAAGAAAATGATAAAGGATTTACTGATTATTTGAGGGAGTATCAAACTCTTGGTAATGAATTTCATGCAGCTATATCCTTACAATATTTTTGTGCCATTAAATATAGGAATAGATCAAGGGATCACAATAAGGGCCCATAAAATCAAGATCTTCAGTGAAAGGTTGGAGATTTGTTTATTCCTTCCTTTGATGGCTCTAAAAAATTCATTTCCAAAGGTTGGGTTCAGTATTTGGGTACATATTTCCAACTCAACCCTATATTGGGGATAGAGGCAATTAAATATGCTACATTGCATTTAGACATAGAGGCCCATGAGTGGTGGTACCATGGGCTAGTCACTTTGGGTCATGTTAGTATTACTTCATACCTAGACTTCATGTAGCATCGTAAATTGTCACCCTTGATAGTTTCACACTATTTTTTTCTCCCCCTTAAGTTATTGGACCTAATTAAGCACTTAATTTCCTAAATTATGTATTCCACAACTTATTTTAAATACTTTTCGATAGTTCGAAAGCATAAAACAAATTCTCTCATTTAATATTTTTCCCCTGACTCCTTGAACTTTGAAAAATAGGCCTAGGACATTGCCGCCTAGGGTGCCTTTGTCCCCTATTTTGGCTCCAAATTCAAATATGTCAGTGTTGACATTTTATTATTTGAAATTCAAATATCTAAAGTTGACTATCGGGATTTAATTTTTTAGGAAATTGGAATAATAGCATATAAATGCCTAATTATTGCATCATATCAAATCTATCTAGCAACAAGAAATGATTTAGCATTATTGATAATAAAGAGCAAGAATCATTATCAAAAAGCATTACCAAGCAAGTCAAGAGCAGACATTAGAGGATTTATTGCATCAATTCAAGATCCAAACATCATGTATGTGAATGTGTTCATGTTTATGTTTTCATATTGTTTGTGAAGACTAATCATTGTATGTCTCCAAGAAATTCAAGCACTTCAAGCAAATCAAGAAAGCATGATCCAACCCTTGAGGAGGTGTGTATGATTTTAGTCCTTTAAGGAAGCCATTAAAGGGTGGTTTCAGGTCTAAAGAGGATTGAAGGAATTTTCAAGGTCAATTACTTGTTGCAATTGAAACTCTACACCTTGACAACTCACAGAAACTCGGTTACAAAATTATCTCACTATGAATCAACAATGCAACAAGCAAAAAAGGAAGCTCAAATTTCACATTAGAGGACGATGAAAAATAGATCTAAATTTTCCCTACAAAGACAGTGGCACCTAGGGCACCTATGTCACACCTTTTCAGCTCCAAATTTAAACCACAGGTGCACAATGTCTTGCTCAACTCATTTCTATAGTTTGTTTATGTCTGTGATTTCTCATATCTTTTGTATTTTTATCATTAGGTCAATTGGATCATTGCAATTCACCCTTAGGAAATTTCCAAATTTGGTTAAGGGTTGGTTGACTCACCTATTAGGTTATAATTCAATCATATACCTTGTCCAAGTCCATCAAACACCATCCATTCCATTACATCCACATTTCATCCCCCCATTTCCAAATAAAATTATGGAAAGATGTTCAAACCCTAAGGTGAAAGCTACAAGGTTTTCCTTTCCCTACGTTTCATTTTGGTGAATCCAGCTTGTTAACATTAGATACCTTCTGAAATATGAAGCAATTGAACCTATATCTAGAATTTTCATTGCATCACTTTGTGTTATTCATTTATACTTTCATTTTTGCATCATAAAAAGCATAAAATTTCAAAATTTTGGCATATCATGTTGCATCATAGGTTGCAATAGGGTTAATTTCAATCATTTTAGGTTAGATCTACATTCAAATTGCATTCATAAATCTGCATTAGGTCATTTAAAATCTAAAAAAAAAATGAAAGTCTTGTTGCATGCATTTAGGTATCTTGCATATAGCTAAAAAGTGAAAAATTGCATCATTTTCTTTCAACAAGCACATTCTTATCATCATTTTCAAATTCAGCATATTAGAATCGGTTATTTTTATATCTTAGATCTGGGAATTGCATTTATAATTGTCATTTATTGTTCAATAATTTTCAACATTCTTGCATATTTGCATTTTGAATTACATTATCATTAATTGAGAAAATTCTAGAAAAATATTCACTGCCAAACCTATTTGCACATAAACACCAAATCCTTAAATAGTATCACAGACAATCAAACTTTTATTTTTGAAAAACCTACCTTGGACGCAGGTGCCCTAGGCACCATAGTTCTACCTTTTTTAGCCCAGATTTATGTGATGGATACTTCTTAGAATTTGTTGTCCAGATCTGTCATTTGTTTTCTAGTCACTTGTTCCATAACATTTTGAACCTTAGTAAAAGCATCATATCATCATGATGGCTCAATGTTTTGGTAAGATTTTGACTTCTTTGAAATCCTTGGTTGATGTTTCAAGTTGTGTGTTTGGTGATGACCCTAATTCAAATGAGTATATTCATGATCCTTCACCTCCCAATGGATGTCCTCATAATGAAGATATATTGGGATAATATGAGAAGAGCATGAATGAATTCATATATAATTCTTTGTGTAACCTCGAGAACAATGTAGCCTTTTATCCTTCAATGGAATTGCCTTATCACCCATATTAACAACTAGCACCACCTAGCATACCACCACTTGAAATGTTTTCCACATTGTATAAGGAAAGTGATTTGAAATCCATACCTCAACCAATGCACGTGGAAGTACCTATTAGTAACAATCACAAGGAAAATATACCTCCTCATAATCTCCCATCATATGACAACAAATTTACAAACACACTTGTTAACTTGGAGCAAAGCTATGGACAAGGCTTTAAATGTTGAAAAAATAAGGATGTGACATAAAGAATGAACATGCAATCCATTCCCTTTTGGAACAAGCACCATCTAAAGACATAAAAGGGATATGTTACCAAGTCCCTCCACTTTTACATCAAACATTTGTTCCACCAACCAAGCAATACAAAGTCCATGGTCCTATTAAGAAAGGTGTGTTACCTTCTCTACGTCTTTTATCAAATACTAAGAGCAATTTGGCTACACTTTTAAACTTGTAACTAATTACATTACCACCTGTGCATGAACGAAAAGATAATAAACAAAAGAATATAAATACATTTGACTACGCATATCATAGATTATTTGTCTGCATACTACTGATGAATGTTGTGCTCTAAAAAAGAAATTGAAACAATTTGATCCTTATGAGGACCAAATTGAACAAATGATAGATTAGCATATTATGCTTTACTCCTTGCCATGTGGTAGTTGCAGTATCATAACATATTCACTACCATGCATGGAGGTATAAACTAGGCTTAAGTCAATCATATTTTATCTTGCAAGGAGCAGCGCATCATCATCCATGTTGGTTCATCTTTGTCCCTACGCTTGGGGGGAAAGTGGTTAGGTAGTCATGTGTTAGTTGCATTCCTTCTAGCAAGGGATCCCTTTGTATCTCCTTAAAATGTTAGTGTATAAAGTGTACACTAACATTTTAAGGGGGAATATGGTCCCCCGCTTATTGTTTGCATGAGAATTGGTCCCTTTTTAGTGATGATGGTATACATCTCCTAGAAAGTGTGACCTTTTCAATGGAAGTATGAACTTCTCAATCTATGTTCTATCCCCTTTGTGGTGATATTGGGTTGGATATCTCTTAAGTGTGTGACTTTTATTGGCATATGGTGTTCCCCTATGTGGTAATGCTATGGCTAGTATTCCCTAATGTGTGAGCTTTTATTCCTTGATTTTTCCTCTCTTAGTGGTGATGTCATGTGTGATATTCCTTGTGTGACCCTTCATGTATTGAGCAATGCCCCTTTGTCATTTTTTAAATCACCTTTTTTGGTGATGTTTTTAACACTCCTCAATGTTTTGACCTTGTTCTATGCACCTTCATAGGTGAGATTTTCACCTTCACAAGTGAGTTTACTATTTTTGTGCCTTCATAGGCGAGTTTGTTATTTATGCACTTTTATAGGTGAGTTTGTTTTGTGCCATCATAGGTGAGTTTATGCACCCCTCGAGGTGAGGTTTTGGAAAGATAGTTCATGGATTCATCATAATGGAGCTTGTTGAGTCATGAACTTGAGTACCCCATCAACATGGCCACCAAGCATAACACACCTTGCTTGACATTAGAGTTATGTGTTTGATGAGTGTCTAGTATAACGTAGCTTGCTAGCCTTGTGTAACCTATCACATTAACATGATCATCAAGCATAACACACCTTTCTTGATAGTAGAGCTATGTGTTTCATGAGTGTCTTGCATAACGCAACTTTTTAGCCTTATGGAACCTATCATATTAACATGGCCATTGAGCATAATACAACTTGCTTGATAGTAGAGCTATGTGTTTCATAAGTGTCTAGCATAATTTACCTTTCTAGCCTTGTGGAACCCATCATATTTCATGGACACCTAGCATAATGCAACTTGCTAGATAGTAGATCCATGTGGCTCATGAGTGATTTGGCATAACTCATCTTGCTAGTCCTCATGGGAGCATTCCTTTAACTAGAATTTATTCGACGAATGAAATTTGGTTGTTGAGACAATTTAAGACTGAGGTCTCTTTACCTTATTGACTCGAATCCTTTTAGTACTAACTTTGTGTTTTGTTTTGTGTCTTTTATGTGTTTTCTTCATGTTTGCAGTGTGTTTGCATTGTGTCTATGTTTATTTTGTTGTTGTCTATATGTTATATTATGCCATGTGTTTTCATCCTATATGCTTCATGTTTTTCGACATGTATGTTTGTGTATGTTGTCTTGTTGCATTTCATATATGTGTGTGTTCCTTTGTGCTTATGTTGTCTTTCCATGGGATCTTAGATATTGGGGGCTTGTACACTCCCCCTAGATCCTTAGCCATCCTACCTCTTCAACATTTGTAAATTCAGACCCCTCTTGACCTAGATTCTCTACTTTAGTGTGAGTCTAAGCGTAAGTTAATACTCTCACTAAAGTGGTGGCTAAATTTTGCATCGTAAATTGTCACCCTTGACAATCTCACACTATGTTTTTCTCCCCCTTAAGTTATTGGACCTAATTAAGCACTTAATTTCATAAATTATCCATTCCCCAGCTTATTTTTAAAAAAATTCAACAATTTGCATGCATAAAACAAATACTCTCATTTAATACTTTGCCCTCGACTCATTAAACTTCAAAAAATAGGCATGGGACACTAGTTCTTAGGGTGCCTATGTCCCCCTATTTTGGATCCAAATTCAAATATGTCAGTGTCGTATTTTATTATTTAAAATTCAAATATCTAAATTTGATTGTCAGGATTTTATTTTTGAGAAATTAGAATAAAAACATATAAATACCTAGTTATCACATCATATCAAATCTATCTAGCAACAAGAAATGATCTAGAATTATTAAGAACCAAGAGCAAGAATCATTATCAAAGAGCATTATCAAGAAATTCAAGATCATCCATTAGAGGGTTTATTGCAGCAATTCAAGATCCAAACATCATGTATGTGAATGTGTTCATGTTTATATTTTCATATTATTTGTGAAGACTAATCCTTGCATGTCTCCAAGCAATTCAAGAACTTCAAGAAAATCAAGCAAGAAAGATCCAAGTCTTGAGGAGATGTGTATGACTTCATCCCTTTGAGGAAGCCATTAAAGGGTAATTTCAGTTCTGAAGAGGATTGAAGGAAGTTTGAAGATCAATTACTTGTTGCAATTGAAACCCTACACCTTGAAAACTCATGAAAACTCAATTATAGAATCATCCAACTGTGATTTGATAGTGCAACAAGTAGAAAAAAAATTCTTAGATCCAGCATTAGAGGACTGTGAAAATAGATCTGAATTTTCCCTGCAAAGACAGTGGCACCTAGAGTGCCTAAGTCTCACCTTTTCAACTCTAGATTTGAATCACAGGTGCACAGTATCCTACTTAGCCCATTTTTGTAGTTTTTTTTTGCCTGTGATTTCTTAAATGTTTTGTATTTGCATCAGAACAGTAATTTGCATCGTTAGGTCAATTGGATCATTGCAATTCACCCTTAGGACATTTCCAGATTTAGTTAAGGGCTAGTTGACTCACCTATTAGGTTGTAAGTCAATCGTATACCTTGTCCAATTCCATCACATCCACATTTCATCCCTCAATTTCCAATCAAATTATGGAAAGGTATTCAATCCCTAAGGTGAAAGCTACAAGTTTTCCCTTCTCCTTCGTTTCAATTCATATAAAATCTTATTGACCGATTTGAAAGGACCTAGAGTTACACTTCAAGGAGCTAGCACAACTCAAGCATATTGGAAAAGTAGATGCTTACATTTCTAAGTTTCAGAGGCTTTTGTTCATGATGATGGATGTTTCAGAGCATAGGTTGATGATTCTTTTCATTGAGGGATTATCCGAGCCATTGTATGGTTGGATTAAGGCCTTCAAATTGAAGTCTCTACATGATGCTTATATTAGAGCATGAGACATAGAGAGTTATTGTCAAGATTAGGTGCCATCCAACTTGTAATTCATATGTCATATATATTGTTCCAACATCCTTGGAAAGTGTCCCTAGGCACTTAGGGTGTATTGGAAAAATATTTTGTAATATTAATTCTCACCATTTTTTTTCATATACTCATAAGGGATGATGGGTCCGCTAGCAGTAGTAAAGGTGGGTTGTGGTCATAAATATTTAATAATGTTTTCCCCACATGTGGATGCCTAAAATGGGATAATAAAAGATAAAGGGAAATGATAAATAAGTGACTTTTGGGACTCTCCAAGTGGGTTCTTGGAAAGAGGAAACAAGTGTCACTTGGTTTTCCATCATGTATTGCATTAAATGTAATGTTTATCTTCTCAAGTTTGGGCGCCCAAGTTGGAGGGAAATTATTGGAGCCAAAACCGGTGTCTTTTTAAATGTCAAGAAGGTAATCCAAAGGTTGGGTATGGTTGGAATTAAGGCTCATATTTGGGTGCCATGTTTGGTACATTAGATGTCTTCACAAGTCTATAAATTCAGCCTCTTGGATGTAGAATTGGAGAGGAACAATTGAATGTAGTGTTACTTTGTAGGAATAAGGATAGAAGAAGGCATAAAGAGGTTTTTCATAGGTACACAGGTGCTTCCATGTTGGAGGAAAAGAGGAGAATGGAAGTGGTTGTATTGTAATCTCATTTAAATGATGATAATGCATACTTGGCCTCTCTTCTTGGTGGAGTTTTCTCCTGCAAGATTTTTTCCATGTAATTCTATGTTATGTGATGATCTTGTGTTTCTGATTTGTGCCTCTTTGCTGCTATCTTATGGTGATGATATTCTTTATTTATTGTTGTAATAAGTTCACATAAGGTAGTGTTTGCAAGCATGTTAAGTTGGTTGATTTTTGGTATCATAAAGAAGATGTATCTAATCATGTTATTTCCATATTAAGGCAACTTAATTTTCAGATTTGCATATAAGTTTCAAATTTTCATGTTTTTGTAGTCCAATATTTGTATCTCATCCATTGAAGTCATTTTTGGATAGATATTGAATTTCCCAACAATCAGTATCGAACCTACTTATTTCTCATAATTTGGTATCAGAGCTTGAAGGTTAACTGGGTTTTGGGTATTCCTTGTTTTTTAGTTCTTAGCTTAAAATGCTTGTGGGAATTTCTTAGAAGGAATTGGATTTTGTTGGAAGGATTTTAGGGCAATAAATGGATGTTCTTGAGTTAACTTTGTTGCAGATTTTTGAGATTGGAAGCCATGGATATTGTCAATGTGATCTATGTTGGGCATGGGAAGCTCATGATTATGGACCTTTATGGATTTGGTTATGTTTTGATAACTTGGAGCTATTGTTTGACAATATGTGTGTATCATATTAATTGGTGGTTTTTCCCATTTACCTTGTGATCATGTGCAGCAAGAAGGTGTTCATGTTGGATGGGTAGAGACATCCTAGTGGCATGGAGAAACACTCTTGATTTGGACTATAGAATGGAGTGCTTATGTTGGCTTCATGGTTTTAGCCCTTGGTTACATGAAAGCACTGGAATATAAGGCACTAGCCTCTTTTTGAGTTGTGGAACTGATTTGTTTCATATGTTACAAGCTCCTTGACAACTTGGTTTTCATGTTGGGTTGCGGTTTGATCTCGTTTTCAGCTGTGGATTTGTAGATCTATGCTTATTCCATTATTCAGAAGACATGTTTGATGTGAATGTCTGGATGGTTATATGGATTTCAGATTTATAGAGATGGTTTTGCATGTTTTACATGTTAACTAAAATATATGGTATGCAGGTATGTGATGAGACTATATTCAGGGTGTTTTGGATGAAGACAATTATAGGTTTGCATGGCTGCTTGGAGTGTTCTTAATGATCTATGGTTACTCTTGTGTGGGTTTGTTTGGAAAATCAGATCTAGCATTGATTTGGGTGTTTGAGTCTTGGAAATCCACATGTTATACCTAAATATCTCTATTTTGCATGATACTAATGTGGGGCTGAATTTATTTTATTGTCATTTGAGATTAGAGCACTAATTATGTATTTGTCCTTTGAGATGTTGCATATGTGCATATCCTAGAAAATTGTCTAATTAGAATTTTTATTGGTAGGATATGTTATTGGTCACCATTTTTACATTGGTATGCTTATTTCATATAGAGGTGGTTATTGGGAGTACCTAATATATTTGTTCATTTAAATCTATAGCAATTGTTTATGGTGCATGAGAAGCTTTTTTCACTTTGATTAGAGTGTTGGCAATGATGTAATGATGTAAGAAGTTGGGCACACAAAAGTTCAAAAAGTGGAAGTGTTTTGTTGTTTTCAGAATTTGTCACACTTGGACTAAAAATTTGAGGCACTTACACAATGAATCTTTAAAAAGTCAAAATATGAAATTTATCATTTTGAATCTAGTTTCCAAATATGTAAATTATTCAAATACCTAGATTATAGAAATTAAATTTTGATAGGGATCTATAAAAACCACTTTTAAAAGTCCTTGTTTTTTACAATACCAAGCACGTGTACGGACAACACTTTTTGACCCAAATAAAAGTATTTTACTAATTCCTTTTGGGAAAAGAGAGCTAACAACATGAAGTTTGGTCTGAAATTTTTTTTGTAATTTTTGGTTGAATATTTTTTTTATTAAATTTTATTGGTCTTAATTGTTGTTTTTAAAAATCAACATGTACGACAACATAATTGGACCTAAACTAAACATTTTTGAATTTTTTTTTTCATTGTGTAGAGAATTGTCTGAAGTTTGATGCCATATAATTTTTTTACAAGAAACTTAACCAAAAAAAAGTTATTAAAAAACAAAAAAATCCTGATATTTCAAGTTTAAGGACTAGTTTGCTTAGAAATTAATTAAAAAATAGCAAACATAATCCAATATTAATAAAAATTATATATTTGGAAAGTAGACATCGTGTTCTCTAATGGGTTTTAATTTTATAGATTGATTCAGAAAAAAGTCCATCAGCCATATTGCCAAAGTTGGGCATTCTTCTTCAATATGCCTTAGTTTTTTAGTTGTAGGTCAAAGGCTAAGGCTCATTGCAAGCCTTCCGCCTAAAACCCAGGCAGCATGTGGGTTGGTAATTTTGAATTTTAAAAATGCATACACATTTTTTAAAAACGATATACAAAACACATGTGTTCTTTATTTTCTTGATTATTTAAAAGAATAAATACTTTTAGAAACAGTACTAGTTTCTAAAAGTATTTATTTTTAAAATAATCAATTTTACATGCTATAAAATGTGTGTTATATAACACGACGATTTTTAGGCTCTGCACTAGCATAACGATAATACACATTTTTAATAATGCACACATTTTCTCAAGAATTTTTTACCAAACTTCCCCTTCATGTACCCAACTTCTTGCTTTTACCCTAATATTGGTCATGATGCCATGTATAACTCGATATTACTTTTAGTGGGAGCTTTATGCAGTTATATAATGTGTTTTATCTTCTTTGTTTCAAGATTTTAGTTCTAAGTTGTTGTTATAGTGTGTAGTGAGCCATGGATAATTTTTTATTAGAAGATGGGTGGCCTTTTGCAATGGTTTAAGTGTCATAAGGAGCCCTTAGATTCTGCCTTCAAATTGTAGTGAGAGATATGACATCATTGGTTCTATTGACAAAGGATGTGTAGCATTTGTATCATCTTAATTTGGAGATTGTGGTTGTACTTTACCTTTTGGGAGCTCACGGTGTTGAGTTCTTTGATTGTGTTGGGGCCATGGAGGATCTTTCATTAGGATATGGTTATCATGATGCTTGGAGAGCTTGGTTGCATAGTTTAGTGGGAGCTTTGGCAGTGATGTTGATTCATCATTTGATGATGGATAGTTATTTCATGTAATCTCCTAGGAGGGGATGTTATATCATGATGTCTTGATATGTTCTTGATTCTATAGTTTGAACTTTGGAAATGGTCTTATTTTGTTCTCTTTGGTTTTGTGATGCATCATTTTGAGTATTAATCATTTACTTGGAGCTTCATGATTTTGCAGGGTTGCATTTGAAGTTCGCATGGATTGATTGGTGGATACTCATGGAGACTAGAGGGACATGGGTGAGGCTACGAGATCTCTTATATATGGGATCATATGTTAAGATGATTACTCTTTGATGAGGATTTCAACAAAAATATCGATGAGTCTACACCTGGTTATGGATGTGAATCCATTATGGACCTAAAGAGAAGATTGACATTTTTTGGTGTTGTGTACATAGGACAATCGTGTATCCTACTCTTGGTCTACTTGGTAGGTGAATGATCTGAAAGGTATTGCCCACCTGATTATCAGATGCATTATTTACTTTATATCTTGTCTTCTCATATGAGTGAGTCTTGAATATAAGCATTTTAAAGACTTGTTTAGAAGAAGATTCATGGTTTACGGATTTCCATTATTCTCCTTATTTTGATCTTGAGTTATGGATCTAGTTTTGAGGAATTATTTGGAGAGGTACAGAAAATGGTTTGTGGCTTTGGGCATATTCCCTTTTTTGTAGGAAGGATTGGTTTGTTTGATCTACCTTCAGTATGAGAGGTTTACATCTATTGTTACTATGATTTCATTTGATTTTAATGTTAGATGTTGATATCCTTTCAGTTTGGGAATGATGGAGATATTACATTACATATCTTAGTACATGTTAGTGTGGAACACGGATATGGTTTGATTTTCAGGTTCTCTCTTTGGTCATGGTATTCTTCTTGGATGTTTGGTTTCACATGGTTGAGTGTGAAAAACTTGGGAGAGATATGGTGACTAATGGTGAGAGAGGTATTGTAGCATATTTGTTTGTAGGATTTGCATATCATTGTATGTTTCCTTGACACTATGTAATAGAGGATTTAGACATATCCTTTATGTGAATTATTATAGGTAGACTTGATATGCCTTGATCTATTTTCAGATTTGACATTACTCATGTAGTGGGAGTTTTTGGATATATGCCTGGTTATCCTCTGTGATATCTTGGTTTGTTGGTTACTGATGTGATGATGAATTTGCATGTTTCATTGGATTTAGATCTACGAGTTATGTAGGATGTGGACTAGCTACCCATTTTCTTGCAGTGGGATGACTCAAATGTGGAAGGTCTATATCCACAAGATTGTTTCAATGTTTATATAGACTTGTTAGTTAGCCTTTTCTACGGTCATTTATTCATTGGTCTGTTGCATTGAGATAGGAGGATGGATATACAGAGACTTAATTGAAAATTTTGGGTTGGTACATGTTGATAGCATGAAGTTTTATCTATGTTTTGTATACCTTGGTTTGAGGTATGGTTAGCTTGGATGAGTTGAAATTTTTTGTGGTTGCTATTCTAGGTGGTATGAGTAAGGTGGTTACTTAGAGCCTTTGTTATCATTTGAAATTGATGCTTATGTTCATGTAAAGATTGATACAGGTTTCAGTGGCAATTGATATGTTTCACCTTGACATATCATATATTCTAGTTCCAACATCCTTAGAAAGTGTCCCTAGTCACTTAGGGTATATTGGAAAAATATTTTGTAACATTAATTTTCACCATTTTTTGTAATATACTCATAAGGGGTGATGGGTCCACTAGCAGTAGTAAAGGTGGGTTGTGGTCATAAATATTTAATATTGTTTTCCCTACATGTGGATGCCTAAAATGGGATAGTAAAATATGAAAGGAAATGATAAATAAGTGACTGTTGAGATTCTCCAAGTAGGTTCTTGGAAAGAGGCAACAGGTGGCACTTGGTTTTCCATCATTTATTGCATTTAATGTAATGTTTATCTTCTCAAGTTTGGGCACCCAAGTTGGAGGGAAAGCATTGGAGCCAAAATCGGTGTCTTTTTTAATGTTGAGGTAATCCAAAGGTTGGGGTCGTTTGGAATGAAGGGTCATCTTTGGGTGCCATATTTGGTGCATTAGATGCCTTCACAAGTTTATAAATTCAGCCTCTTAGATGTAGAATTGGAGAGGAACAGTTGAATGTAGTGCTACTTTGCAGGAATAAGGACAGCTGGAGGAATAAGGAGGTTTTTCACAGGTACACGAGTGTTTCCATGTTGGAGGAAAGAAGGTCAATGGAAGTGGTTGTATTTTAATCTCATTTATTTGATGATAATGCACACTTGGCCTCTCTTCTTGGTGGAGTTTTTCCCACAAGGGTTTCTCCACGTAAATCCTATGTTATGTGATGATCTTGTGTTTTTTATTTGTGCCTCTTTTTTTCTATCTTATGGTGATTATATTCTTTATTTAATTTAATTATAGGTTCACATAAGGTAGTGTTTACAAGCTTGTTAAGTTGGCTGATTTTTGGCATCATAAAGCATATGGATCTAATCATGGTATTTCCATATTATGGCAACTTAATTTTCAGATAATTTGCATATATGTTTAATATTTTCATGTTTTTGTATTCCAAGGTTTGTATCTAATCCATTGAAGTCATTTTTGGATAGAGATTGAATTTCCCAACAATCGATATCAAACCCGCTTATTTCTCATCATTTGGTATCAGAGCTTGAAGGTTAACTGGGTTCTAGGTATTCCTTATTTTTTTATTTCTTAGCTTGCAAAGCTTGTGGAAATTTTTTAGAAGGAATTGGAGGTTGTTGGAAGGATTTTTGGGCAGCAATGAATGTTCTTGAATTAACTTTGTTTTGCAGATTTGTGAGATTGGAAGCCATGGATATTGTCAATGTGATCTATGTTGGGCATAGGAAGCTCATGATTATGGATATTTATGGAGTTGGTTATGTTTTGATAACTTGGAGATATTGTTTGATAATATTTGTGTATCCTCTTGTTTGATGGTTTTGTTCCTTTACCCTGTGATCATGTGCAACAAGAAGGTATTCATGTTGGATGGGTAGAGACATCCTGGTGACATGGAGAAACACTCTTGATTTGGACTACAAAATGGAGTGCTTATGTTGGCTTCATGGTTTTAGCCCTTGGTTACATGAAAGCACTAGAAGATAAGGCACTAACCTCTTCGTGGGTTGTGGAGATGATTTTTTTCATATTTGAACAACTTGGTTTTCATGTTGGGTTGCAATTTAATCTTGTTTTCAGATGTGGGTTTGTAGATCTATGCTTATTCCATTATTCAGATGACATGGTTGATGTGAATGTATGGATGGTTATATGGATTTCAGATTTATAAAGATGGTTTTGCATGTTTTACATGTTAACTAAAATATTTGGTATGTAGATCTATGATGAGACTATATTTAGGGTGTTTTGGATGAAGATGGTTATAGGTTTGCATGGTTGCTTGGAGGGTTCTTATTGATCTATTCTAACTCCTATGTGGGTTTGTTTGGAAAATTAGATCTAGCATTGATTATGGTGTTTGGGTCTTGGAAATCCACATGTTATACCTGAATATCTCTATTTTGCATGATACTAATGTGGGGTTGAATCTATTTTTCATTTATTTGAGATTGGACCACTAATTATGTATTTCTTCTTTGAGATGTTGCATATGTGCAAATATTAGAAAATTATCTAATGTGGATTCTACTTGGTAGACCATGTTCTTGGCCACCATTATTACATTGGTATGCTTATTTCAGTGAGAGGTGGTTACCTTCAATATAGTTCATTTGAATCCATACTAGTTGTTTATGGTGAGAGAGAAGCTTTGTTCACTTTGATTAGAGTGTTGGAAATGATATTGGTCATGATGCCATGTATAACTCGATTTTACTTTCAGTGGGAGCTTTATGAAATTATATAATGTATTATATCTTCTTTGTTTTAATATTTTGGCTCTAAGTTGTTTTTGTTATAGTGTGTAGTGAGCCATGGATAATCTCTAATTAGAAGATGGATGGTCTTTTGCAATGGTTGTTTGTCTCTTAAGGAGCTCTTGGATTCTACCTTTAGATTGTAGAGAGAGATATGACATCTTTGGTTCTATTGACAAAGGATGTGTATCATTTGTATCTTCTTAATTTGGAGATTGTGGTTATACTTTACCTTTTGGGAGCTCATGGTGTTGAGTTCTTTGATTGTGTTGGGGCCATGGAGGATCTTCAGTTAGGAGATAGTTATCATGATGCTTGAAGAGCTTGGTTACATAGTTCAATGGGAGCTTTGGCAGTGATGTTGATTCATCATTTGATGATGGATGGTTATTTCATGTAATCTCCTAAGAGGGGATGTTAGATCATAATGTCATGATATGTTCTTGATTCTATAGTTGGAACTTTGGCTATAGTCTTCTTTGGTTCTCTTTGGTTTTGAGTATTAATCATTTTTTTGGAGCTTCATGATTTTGTAGGGTTGCATTTGAAGTTCACATGGATTGATTGGTGGATGCTCATAGAGATTAGAGAGACATGGGTGAGGCTAAGATATCTCTTATTTATGGGATCATATGTTGAGATGGTTACTCTTTGATAAGGATTTCAACTGAAAGACCAAGGAGTCTACACCTGGTTATGGATGTGAATCCATTGTGGACCTAAAGAGAAGATTATCATTTCTTGGTGTTGTGTGCATAGGGAAATATTGTATCCTACTCTTGATCTACTCAGCAGGTAAATGATCTAATAGGTATTTCCTACCTGATTATCAGATGCATTCTTTACTTTACTTCTTGTCTTCTCATATGAGTGACTCTTGAATATAAGCATTCTGAAAACTTGTTAAAAAGAAGATTCATAGTTTATAGATTTCCATTATTCTCCTTATTTTGGTCTTGAGATATGGATCTAGTTTTGAGGACTTATTCGGAGAGGTACAGGAAATAGTTTGTGGCTTTGTGCATATTCCCTTTTTTGCAGGAATGATTGGTTGGTTTAATCTACCTTCGGTATGAGAGGTTTACATTTATTATTGCTATGTTTCCATTTGATTTTATTGTTAGATGTTGATATCCTTTAAGTTTGGGAATGGTGAAGGAGATCTAACATTACATATATTGGTACATGTTAGTGTGGAACAAGGATATGATTTGATTTGCAGGTTCTCTCTTTGGTCATGGTATTCTTCTTGGATGTTTGGTTTCACATGGTTGAGTGTGAAGAACTTGGGAGAGATATGGTGACTAATGGTGAGAGAGGTATTGCAGCATATTTGTTTGAAGGATTTACATATTATTATATGTTTCCTTGGCACTATGTAATAAAGGATTTAGCCACACCCTCCATGTGAAGTACTATATGTAGACTTGATATGCCTTGATCTATTTTCACATTTGACATTACTCTTGCAGTGGGAGTTTTTTTATATTTGTTTAGTTATACTCTATGATATCTTGGTTTGTTGGTTACTGATGTGATGATGAGTTTGCATGTTTCATTGGATTTGGATCTATGAGTTATGCAAGATGTGGATTAGCTACCCATTTTCTTACAGTGGGATGACTTAGATGTGGACTGTCTATATCCACGAGATTGTTTTAGTGTTTATGTAGACTTGTTATTTGGCCTTGTCTATGGTCATTTATTTTTTGGTATGTTACATTGAGATATGAGAATGGATATACAAAGACTTAATTGCAGATTTTGGGTTGGTATGTTGATGGCATAAAGTTTTATCTATGTTTTGTATACCTTGGTTTGAGGTAAGGTTAGCTTGGATGAGTTACAATTTTTTGTGGTTTCTATTCTAGGTGGTATGAGTAAGGTAGCTACTCAGAGCCTTTTTTATCATTTGAATTTGATGCTTATGTTCATGTAAAGATTAGTGCAGGTTTTAGTGACAATTGATATGTTTCACCTTGGCATGTTCCTTTTTCTTCCATAGGTGGCATGTTGGAGGATGTGAATGATTTTCTTGCTTGATGGTGGTTATCATGGTTGCTTTTGCAAGTATGTTGTTGGAGCATGAGAGCATGGTGAAGATTAAGATGGTACATGTTTGGCTAAGGGATGTTTTCCCTTGTTTGTGATTATTATGGGTGTATTTACAATGTTCATGTCAAGTGGGAGAATGTTAGGATTAGGCACCATCCACCTTGTAAATCCTATGTCATATATTCTAGTTCCAACATCATTAGAAAGTTTCCCTAGGCACGTAGGGTGTATTGGAAAAATATTTTGTAATATTAATTCTCACCATTGTTTGTAATATACTCATAAGGGGTGATGGGTCCACTAGCAATAGTAAAGGTGGGTTATGCTCATAAATATTTAATATATATTTCCCCACATGTGGACACCTAAAATGGGATAATAAAAGATAAAAGGAAATGATAAATAAGTGACTATTGGGATTCTCCAAGTGGGTTTTTGGAAATAGACAACAAGTGTCACTTGGTTTTACATCATTTATTGAATTTAATGTAATGTTTATCTTCTCAAGTTTGGGCACCGAAGTTGGCAGGAAAGCATTAGATCCAAAACCAATGTCTTCTAAATGTTGAGGAGGGAATCCAAATATTGGGGACGTTTGGAATTAAGGGTCATCTTTGGGCGCCATGTTTGGTGCATTAGATGCCTTCATAAGTCTATAAATTCAGCCTCTTGGATGTAGAATTGGAGAGGAACATTTGAATGTAGAGCTACTCTAAAGGAATAAGGACAGGTAGAGGCATCAGGAGGTTGTTCATAGGTACATAGGTGTTTCCATGTCGGAGGAAAAGATGAGAATGGAAGTGGTTGTATTTTAATCTTATTTATTTGATGATAATGTATAATTGGCCTCTCTTCTTGGTGGAGTTTTTTCTTGCAAGGGTTTCTCCATGTAAATCCTATGTTATGTGATGCTATTGTGTTGCTGATTTGTGCCTCTTTGTTTCTATTTCATGGTTATGATATTCTTTATTTATTGTTGTTATAAGTTCACATAAGGTAGTATTTACAAGCATGTTAAGTTGTCTAATTTTTGGCATCATAAATAAGATGGATCTAATTATGGTATTTCCATATTAAGGAAAATTAATTTTTCAGATTTACATATAAATTTCATATTTTCATGTTGTTGTAGTCCAAGCTTTGTATCTCATCCATTGAAGTCATTTTTGGATAGAGATTGAATTTCCCAACAATAAATATTGAACCTACTTATTTCTCATCAATTATGTCCCAAAGAGTAAATTTTCTTCTTAACCTTTCCTTCCTCAAAAAAAAAAAGACAAAAAACCCATCCAAAGGAGTGGCCTGGGAAAGACAAGTTAGATGATGAGGCTCATAATGAATTGAGAAGAAAGAAGCTATGTTTCAACTATAAGGAGCCTTGTGAACCTAGTCACAGGTGTATGGGTAAGTGTAAGGTGCATTACATAGAGGTACTTTCTGATAGTGATGGTGAGAAGGAAGTAAAATAGGTTCGGGGCAGCAAACACAGATGTTTGGATGATGAGAAATCACATGAGGAGGTTAAGGGTGGGACTGTTTCCACTTTATCAAGTACTGTTAGATTTAAATATTTTAGAGTCAGAAGAGTATTACAAGGGAAACGTGTCACAGTTTTGATTGATAGTGGGGCAACCCATAATTTCATAGACTCGGCTTTGATGGCTAAGAGAGGCATTCTTGTAGAAAACTTTGAGGGATTTAATGTGATGGTAGCTGATAGTTTTAGTATGACATGGACATAGAATTCTTTGGTTGGATGTGACTTTGGGAAACTACACAGTGACATATGAATTCTATGTATTTGACTTGGGTGATACTAATGTTATCTTGGGGATTTAATGGCTTCATTCCTTGGGGAATTATTCTTAGAACTTCCAAACAATGGAGCTAAAATTTAGGGTAGTAAATGGTAAGAAGGTGGCTCTGAGGGGTATGGCCAATGGTTCTCCTAAGATAGTTTCAGCCAAGAGGATGGAAAGCATATTCAAGAATGGAGATGTAGCTTGGGCACCTGAGTGTTTGATTACATCTAAGGAGTCTTTACATAGTATTCATCCATATCATGTAGACATTCAGGCATTGTTGGGAGAACATGACAGGGTTTTTGGAGAGATTCATCTAGGGAGGCCTCTTGATAGAGGGTTTGAGCACACTATTGAGTTAGAAGAAGGGGTCAAACCAGTTATAACTACTCCTTATAGGCATTTGAAGAAGTTCAAAGATGAAATAGAGAAGGCCATCAAGGAGTTGTTAGATATGGGTCATATCAAACCTATTTCTAGTATATTCGCCTCTTTAGTAGTCTTTGTAAATAAGGGTGAAACCATAAGAATGTGTATCGACTATCGGGCTCATGCGATTTGGATTGGCCAACACTCCTGCAACTTTCCAGTCTTGTATGAACCACATATTCAACAAGTAGTTGCAGAATTTTATCCTAGTATTGTTTGATGATATTCTTATATACAGCAGGACATGGGAGGGTCACTTGAGGCAATTAGATGAGGTGTTGGGCATCATGGAGGAGCAATTTTATTCTAAGGCATCTAACTGTGAATTTAGCATGACAGATATTTTGTATTCAGGCCATGTGATCAGTGTGCATGGTGTGCAAGTGTATTAGGAGAAGATACAGGCAATATTAGATTGGCCACCACCTAAGAACCTTACAAAGTTGAGTGGATTATTCAGATTGTGCAGCTATTATAGGTGCTTTGTTAAGGGTTTTTCACAGTTGGATGCACCTCTAATTGATCTTGTGAAGAAAGGGGTATTTAGATGGATAGGTGAAGCTCAAAGGGCATTTGAAAAACTCAAGGAGGTGATGAGAACTTGTCTAGTGTTGGCACTTCCTGATTTCACCTAGCCCTTTGTGCTTGAGTGCGATGCTTTAGGTGATGGTATAAGAGTTGTCTTGATGTGAAATAGACATCCAATAACATTTGAGAGTTGAAAGCTCGAGGAACCAGAGAGACTTTATTTCATCTACGACAAGGAGATGCTCACCATTATGCATGTTTTGACGAAGTTTAGACAATATTTGGTTGATGGAAGATTTGTGGTTAGGACTGACCCCAAAAGTTTGAGATATTTCATAGAATAGAAGGATCTGAATGAGAGACAGTAGAAGTGGGTCAGCAAGATACATGCCTATGATTTCAACATCAAATATGTAAGGGAAAGAAGAGTATTGTTGATGGTACCCTTTCCAAGAAAATTGTTGTGTGTTCCCTTACTAATATTTCAACTAATTGGAAATCCCACCTCCTAGTGGAATATTCCAAGAATAATTTTTCTTGTGAGTTGATGGATGGTCACATTCAGGATGACAGGTACAAGGTGGTAAATGACATTATCTATACAAGGACAGAATATATTTAGTCCTTGAGCCAAAACTTAAGGAAAAAATTATGAGGGCTATTCATGATATGCCATTGGTAGGGCATTCTAGATACTTCAAAACTTATAGGAATATTAGAGAGAGGTTCTCATGGAAGGGGATCAAGAATGGTGTTTTACGACATGTGAGGGAATGCATGACTTGTCAATAGAACAAGTCATAGCACACTCATCTAGCAAGGTTATTGCACCCATTTCCCATTCTAGAACAGAACTGGGAGAGTGTGTCCATGGATTTCATTACGGGTCTACCAAAGGTGCATGGCAGGGATTGCATTTAGTAGTCGTAGATTGATTACCAAGTTTACTCACTTCTTCGCAATTTCATCATAGTACAAGGCACTACAGGTGGTAAATCTATTTTTCAAGGAGGTGTTTAGAATCCATGGGCTTATTCTCGATAATAGTTACCACCCTAAGATGAATGGTCATACGAAGATAGTGAACAAATGGGTGGAGGAGTACTTTCATAACTATGTATCAAGTCAACAAAAGGCATGGATTAAGTGGTAGCATCTAGGTGAGCAATGTTATAATACCACTTACCATATGTCCATTGGCATGACACCGTTTCAAGCATTATATGGATATGATGCTCCTTCATTTGTGGATTTGGAGTTTAGGGATAGTAGGGCTCCAAAAGAAAAATATTAGATACAAGAGAGCCAATATATCCTTAAGGCTCTTAAGGATAATTTATAGGTTGCTCAAAATTAGCAAAAGACTTACGCATTTAGACACAAGGTTGAGCATCATTTTGAGATAGGAGACTTGGTCTTCTTGAGGTTGCAGCCCTACTGACAGTCTTCAATGAAGAAAAGTGATGCAAAAAATTGAAACCATGGATTTATGGTCCCTACAAGATAATCCGACAAGTTGGGGAAGTAGCTTACGAACTTGAGATGCCAGAGGAAAGTAAGATTCATAATTTTTTCTATATATCGTGCCTCAAGAAAGCACTAGGACAACAGGTCACTTCTTCAGCAAAGTCACCTCCACTGGATGAGGAGGGGTGGTTGGTCTTGGCTCCTGATGAGATTGTAGATGTTAGGGAGAGGATATTGAGGAGCAAAGTGATTAGAGAGTATCTTATTAGGTGGAGAGACTTTCCCATGGAGGATGTTATGTGGGAAGGAGATCAAATTTTGTAGCACCCTAATTTGTAGTTGCTTGAGGGCAAGTAATCTTGGGAAGGAAGGATTGTGATGTCCATTTCCTAGTGATCGGTCTGAGAGGACATAATAGCCTATTTAATTCCCATCGGCTATAGTCAAATAAAAGGAATTGGTTAATTTAATTATTTAATGTTGCCTAGTGGAAAATTACATTTATAAGGTAATATTAAATAATTAGATTAAGTAGTGTTATAAAGTGACTTTGGGGAAATATTAAAAAGGTACTTTATAAATTCACATTTATTTTATGAGTAGGAAAAGTGCAATGCATATTTAAAGTGAAGTTTGGAGCTCATTTGTATTATGCTTGATTATTTTTCTCTATTGGTGATTTGAGGAGCTTTTTGAAGTTCTTGGCTTTGGGACATAGACCCTAGGGCGATTGGGTTCAGTGATGAGACTAATCCACCCTAGTAGGTCAAGTTAGAGAGATCATATAGGTCTTTCACAGGTGTTCGACATTGTCAAATTTCTGGGTCTCCTTCAAAGACAAATTTGTAGGTTATCAAAAATTATCTATTACACAAATCCACCAAATTTGCAGATTGAAGTATGGATGATTTGGAGGAGATTATCAGTTGGTTGTTTGATGTTTGATAGTTCAATCTTCAACTACTCAGGTTTGTGAAATTCCCTTACCTAGTCATGACATTGAATATTGGAATTGAAATTTTCATTGAGGAGATTGGTGAGGGTGAAAAGTGTAAAGGAAGGTCGATATTACCATCATTTTGGTCACAGCTTACATCTGTAGATCATGTGAAGGGAGATAGTGTTGAAGGTGTGAACCAAGGTCATGGGGTGTGAATACATAGCCATATGCCCCTTTTTCTCATCACGTCTCTCACAATGGGTGTGTGGAAGGCATGAGAGACCTAAGGAGGGTCCATGCAGGCTGATGCAGGAGCATCCATGGTCAAAGGGATATCCTCATCAACCAAAAAGAAAGCATTTAATGTTTAATTTCCTAAGGTTTTGTTTAATTATGTAATAAGTAAATAAATTGCAATGTTGAGGCCAAAATACTTTATTAAATAATTGGTCTTTATTTAAATGTTGCATTTTTGGAGTGAGAGAAAGTGTAGGAGGTAATTTTGGAGTTTGAAATTCAAAATTGGAAAACTTGGTGTGGGTTTTTGGGAGTCAATACTTTATGGAAACTCATTAATTGTTCCTAGAAGATAGGGATTCAAATTTTGGGCTCTCAAGTTGTGTTTTAAATATTTTTCTAATTTAGGGCTTATTTGTGAGGAGTGGGAAGACTAGTTGGACTATCAGATTTAGCATATATTGAGGAATGGATTTTGGAAATGCTTTTTGGATATTTAATGCATAAACTAGATGGAATTTAATGCCCTTTACTTTTTTTTGGTGGGATTTTTTTGAGGTAGGATAATTTGAGCAAATATTACATGATATTACATTTTTATGAGATGGCTTTTCATTGTTGGGAGATAATTGGGGAGAGGTGAAGATGGGAGAGCTTGGTGAAGGTTTGTAGAATCCATATGGTGTGTTAATTTACCATTGTTGCAGGTATAAGATCATACCCATATCAAA
This sequence comes from Sequoia sempervirens, assembly GCA_007258455.2. NCBI lineage: Eukaryota > Viridiplantae > Streptophyta > Pinopsida > Cupressales > Cupressaceae > Sequoia > Sequoia sempervirens. The sequence continues at coordinate 39,247 of VDFB02026593.1, read as the reverse complement.
TTGGGGAGTTGTATTGTGAAGCCAATGGGCTCATCTAGTTGTATTGCAAATTTATTGAAGTTTCAATAAGAAATTCTTGAGTTTTGCAGGTGAAGTTTGGTGAGAGTTGAGGGAAGGATAAATTAGTTTGGTATGCATGTTTTTTCAGGTTTGTAAGTGAAGGAATAGTAGCAAATGGATTTAATAATCCATGATTGAGTTGTTGCAGATTTTGTATTGAAGTTTTCAAGTGTTTGATGATCTTGTTTCACAGTTTGTGGTAGAAGATTTGAAGGAATGAACTTCTTGTTGTCTTTAAATTATTTTTCTGTTGTACATCAGTTTTATATAAGTTTTGAGACTATTATTATCAATCCATGATGCTACACCATTTGTATTGTCAATTTGGAGAAGTTATTGTGATGTTTTTAGGAGATTATAAATGAACAATCAAGTGTTCATGTTGCAGATTTTTAAATTTGATTTGTTGCATTTTCAATGCATTTTATTTTGTTGAGAGTAGTTGTATGAAAAAGGGGTATGTGTGTTATCCTCTTACATCAGTGGTATTAGAGCGGGTGTTCCTGAGTGTGCAGGAAGAGCCCCAAATGTGAGGTAGTTTGCACTAGGACTTGAGAGTGGAGATTTTGTAAACAGATCGTCGAATGTAAGGCAATTTACATGTGAAGAACCCGAGGGTTTTGAAAAGTTTTGTTGTTGAGGCTTTGAGAGGCTGTGAAATGGAAAGAGGAAGAGGAAAAGTAATTTTGTCATTAGACAGTTTTTGTGGATTCCTAGACTTGAGAAAATCAAAGAGAGACTTAGGAAGGACAAAGTGAGAGAATTTAGGGAGTTGAAGAAAAAAGTGAAAGAATTGGAAGAAGAGTGGGAAAGGGTAAAAGCACTTCATCAGAAAAGAGGTGATGATAACTTTATTTATCATTCTAATGATAATTTGAATGCAGGAAAGAAAGAGGATGAAGCAGAATGTCATGCATGTGACACTACAGAAGAAGAAGATGAATGGGAAGAAGTTTTTGAATATGAAGCTGAGGAGGCATGTCTTTTGGAAGGCATGAAAGATGAAATGAAAGAATTTGCAGCGAAGAGTGAAGATGAAGCTAAAATTGCAGTAGTTGAAATTCCTTTGAAGGACATGGAGGGGATGGTTGTAGCTAAGAAGAAAGAAGAGGTAAAATCTATTTTTTGTGAAAATGATGTTGAAACTGATTTAATCAAACATTATAAGATTGATGTAGAAAAGAAAAATGCAGCAAAGAATGCATTGCAAGATGAAGAAATTGTAGATGAAAGTAAGGAAAAATAAGAGTATGAACATGAAGAGATTGATAAACCTGAAGAGGGATGTATATTGGAAGACATGGAGTATGAGACTATAGAGATTGCAGGAAAAGAGTGTCCTTTGGAGGATGTAGAAGAAAGTGAAGGAGATGATTTATTGATGCGGATTGCACCACTTGAAAGAGAGTGGGATGAGTTAATCTCAAGTGAGACGAAGTTTGTAGGTAAAGGTGAGGTAAAATCAAATTTTGATGTTTTCATTGATGAAGATAAGAATGTAGAAATAAAGGACTTTATTGCAGCAGTAGATCAATTTGACAAAGTTGAATTGGGGGGTGTAAAGTGAAGGTAAATGAAGAGTTTTCTAATAAATCTTTGTTAGGGAATAGTGAAGATGAAGATGTTTTGATTTGTGACTATGATTCCTTGTTAGGAAAAATGGAAAATTAGTCTCTTGATAATGGTGCTAATGTTGTTTTGAGTAAAAGAAATCAGATTGCAGCGATGTTGTGTCTTACAAAAGGCATTGAAACAATGAAATTTCATGAAGAATACATGGTGGAAAGAGTGGGAGAAAGTAAACCAGCAATAGAGGGTAGAGGAGTAAAGATGAAAGGGGATAATGTTGTAAAGTTGCAAAAATTGGTGAACAAAGAAATACCAGTGGACAAAGAAGAGAGGTGGATCCAAGACAAACATAGGGTCTACAAATGTTTTTGAGTGCAACTCAAGAAACATTTTTTTCTACCATGGGTGTCTGATGCAGGAGCATCCATGGTCAAAGGGCTATCCTCATTAACCAAAAAGAAAGCATTTAATTTTTAATTTCCTAAGCTTTGGTTTAATTATGTAATAAGTAAATAAATTTCAATGTTGAGGCCAAAATACTTTATTAAATAATTGGTCTTTATTTAAATGTTGCATTTTTGGAGTGAGAGAAAGTGTAGGAGGTAATTTTGGAGTTTGAAATTCAAAATTGGAAAACTTGGTGTGGGTTTTTGGGAGTCAATGCTTTATGGCAATTCATTAATTACTCCTAGAAGATAAGGATTCAAATTTGGGGCTCTCAAGTTATGTTTTAAATATTTTCTAATTTAGGGCCTATTTGTGAGGAGTGGGAAGACTAATTGGACTTTCAGTTTTAGCATATTTTGAGGAATGGATTTTGAAAATGCTTTTTGGAGATTTAATGCATAAATTAGGTGGAATTTAATGTCTTTTACTTTTTTTTGGTGGGATTTTTTTGAGGGAGGCTAATTTGAGCAAATGAAATTTCATTTCATGACATTACATTTTTATGAGATGGGTTTTCATTGTTGGGAGCTAGTTGGGGGGAGGTGAAGATGGGAGAGCTTGGTGAAGGTTTGTAGAATCCATATGGTGTGGTAATTCACCATTATTGCAGGTCTAAGATCATACCCATATCAGATTGGGGAGTTGTATTGTGAAGCCAATGGGCTCATCTAGTTGTATTGCAAATTTATTGAAGTTTCAATAGGTAAAAGTTTGGTGGAGAGTTGAGGAAGAGAAATCAATTTGGTATGCAGGTTGTTTTTAAAAAGTTTGTAAGTGAAGGAATAGTAGAAAATGGATTAAAGAATCCATGATTGAGTTGTTGCAGATTTTGTATTGAAGTTTGCAAGTGTTTGATGATCTTGTTTCACAGTTTTTGGTAGAAGATTTGAAGGAATGAACTTCTTGTTGTTTTTAAATTATTGTTTTGTTGTACATCAGTTTTATATCAGTTTTGAGACTATTATTATCAGCCCATGATGTTGCACCATTTTTATTGTCAATTTGGAGAAGTTATTGTGATGTTTTTAGGAGATTTTGAATGAACAATCAAGTGTTCATGTTGTAGATTTTTAAATCTGATTTGTTGCATTTTCAATGCATTTTATTTTGTTGAGAGTAGTTGTATGAAAAAGGGGTATGTGTGTTATCCTCTTACATCAGAGGCTCTAGCAACTAGCCGCAGGTGATAAAGGAGGCATTTGGAGTGGGTGAGAAGTATATATAATCTCACTAGACATAGAAAGATTGGCGGTCAGTTCAAAAGCTAATTGACACCATTATAGAGTGGTGAAGTTTTGGGATAGCAACCTAGACATTCATGGCCAGCATTGTTGTTAATACATACAAGGTGGGACTAAGGAGTTTTAAAACCATTTCACCTTGTATGAGACTTCCTATCAGGTTAGAAAGAATATTGAATGTAAATCTACTTATTTCAGTTTGCATAGTCTAAGTACAACATTGGTTGTAGCTTGTATTTATTTCTACATTTTGTATCTCATACATATACTATCTGAATGTGAATGAAAATCCTAGCTTGTTGAATGTAATTTCATGATAATGCATTTCATATAAATATTGTAATAAACTCCATGCAATATTATATCGTATGTTTGAAAAAATGTTCACATGTGTCAAACTGATAAAATTGTAAAAATATTATTTGATTTCAAATGGGTTTTTACAGATATGTTCTTGTGATTTGATTTACAATAAGCTCAGAATCACCATGAATGTGGATATGTTTAATGTTCAACGCTATTTGCACGTAAGCCAACAATAAGGGCTTTGTACTCAGCGATATTATGTAGAATAGAATTCTAATCAAAAAGATAGAGGAATCAACTTTCCTTCGGGTGAGATTAAAACTACACCTGCTTTGGAGCTAGTTTGACATCTTGGCCTATCGAAGTACATTTTTCACATAGGCTCATGTCCAATACAAACACATTTTCATCTGGGAATAATTCCAAGTTAGGAAAATATTGAGGTGAGGGAGATTCCACCTATTGATCAACAATAGCTTGTCTTTAATCACTTTCTAAATCACGAACTTAATATCAAACTCAGAGAGCAACACCACCCAATTAGCTAACCTTCCAGAAAGGTTGGTTCTAGTGAATAAATGTTAAAGAATATCACACTTTATGATCACATGAGTCTCTACATGGAGAAAATAATGTCATAACTTCTACATCGCAAAATTGTTGGAAAACGCCCCTCGCTTTAATTTACATGAAACTCCTAAAAGAGAAAAAGTTGATGAGACCCTCTCGAATGTCTTACCCACTAGCAGCCAGGTTCTAAACTTCTAAAGTGCCTTCGTATCGGCCGAGACTTTGATTTTGTCTT
>VDFB02026593.1:0-34799 GCA_007258455.2 Sequoia sempervirens | reverse complement strand
GCGGAATGTGAACCATTAGTAGTTGGACTGTTGCAACTGTTCCTGTGAGGGAGATGAACAGACTCAGAGAGAATGGATTACTCTCTGGAAATGGTGGATGATGAAAAACTAAGTGAGATAACGAATTGTTGCTCGATTGAACATGAATTGATCTGAGTGAATTCTGGATGTTTCTGAAAGCTATTTGTACAAGATTGATCAATGAATGTTGTTGCTGTAAATTGACATCAGAAAGTTAAGTCTGTACTCTGTATGTAATTTTGTTTACTGTAATACAAAGAGGCTTTTCTTGGTGTGGTGGGTTTTTCTCCCGTAAGGGTTTTCCCACGTAAATCTGGTGTCCAATTGTGTATGTGTTCATTTCTCCTTTCTGTTATTATTTTCAAGTGTATCTTAATGAACTATAATTAACAATTTAAAGTCATATCTACATTCTTCCGAGATTTTGACGTTAGGAGAGTTTGTTCCGCACCTAAGCTTTCCTTACAAAATGAGAGCAAGACATTATTTTTTCATAACAGAGTATCGAGTTTCATAATCAACTAGAATACAACTAATGTAGTAGACCACTCTTTCCTTACCATCATCATCATGTTGAGCTAATAAAGTTGCTAAAGCATCGAGGTGATGTAGAAATATAAAGCAGAAAGGGTCTATCTTGCATAGCTGACATTAAGATGGAAGGATTAGATAGATAACTCTTGATAGATTCGAAAGCTTTGTGGCATTCATCATCCCATCGAAAATGGACATCTTTCTTCAATAAGCATGTGAATGGAAGTGTGTGATTATCTAATTGAGATACAAATTTACACATGGTTTGAATTTTCCCTTGCAAACTACATAGTTGAGAGATGCTCTTAGGTGGAGGCATGTTAACAATTGCATTAATTTTGTTGGTATCAACTTCAATTCCATAATGAGACAATAAATCCTAAAAGTTTGGTGACATCCACACTGAAGATGCACTTAAGAGGATTTAGTCTCATCTTATAGAGTTGAAGCCTTTCAAAAATAAGATGAAGATTCTCAACATGATCTTGATGAGATATTGACTTAGCCAAGATGTCATTGACGTAATCTTTTAATATTTTGTGAATGAAATCGTGAAAGATAAGTCATTGCTCATTGGTAAATTGCTCCAACATTCTTTAATCCAAATGGCATCACTACATAATAGAAGATACCCCAAGGGGTAGTGAAGGTTGTTTTATATCGATCTTTCAAGTTAATACAGATCTGATTATAGACTAAGAATCCATCCATGAAGAATAACAAGGCATGGCCAGCGATCGAGTCCATAATCATATCAATATTAGGCAACAAAAAATCATCCTTAAGAGAAGCCTTATTAAGATCATGAAATTCAATACAAATAAAAATAAAAATACGAGATCATGAAATTCAATACAAATACGACCATCAAGTTCGCAAACGATGATGATATTCGATATCCAAGGGGAATAATCAATAGGACAAATAAAACTAGCTTTTAAAAGCTTTTCTATCGTAGTCTTGACTAATAAAGCAACCTTGGGATTCATTTTATAGATCTTCTACTTGACAAGCTTGGCATTGGGACATAGGACAATATTATGAAATGTCACAGATTCATCAATATCGGGCATGTCCTCATATGACCAAGAAAATATATCAATAAATCAGCATGTTGTTTAGATTCTTTAGAAGAGAGATACTTTCCAATCTTAATTACCTTTTCTGAAGATTTGGGATCCATAAAGACATCAGAAGTATCTCCTTTAAGGAGAGTACTACGATCTTTAGAATGAGGTATAAAAACATTATCACCCATATTAGATAGAGGAACCTTCTCATCAAAAACCATAACGGACTCTCCAAAATATGTATGTTTATTCAAACAATATGAGGATTGTCGTTTATGATGATAGGAAGGTAGGTTAGAATAGACCCCTAAGAAGTCTTCTAAAGCCTCATCTAAAGAGAAAATGTCTAGAGGAACTTCATTAGAGTCTACCTTGCTTTCAATGTATTCAAGATGAACCAGCTTAAGAGGACAAAATTTGATGGAAACTATGTTGACATTCAACCACGACTTTACTTTAGACATAGTGGGACGGTATCCAAGTCCAACTTTAGAGTCGCATGGATCACCCTCTAAGGGGACTTTAATACCTTCATTATGCCCACAACCTTTACCTTCATAACCAAACTTAGAGAAGATATTAAGTCCTAGTTGGTAACGTGATTGCAATACCTAGGGAGGAGGATTAGTGTAAAGAGCATACTCAATGCTATAAGTATCACCTTTCTTTACAGACACATAATCACCCTTCTTAGCAGAAGCAAATGAGATTTTTAGAATGTCGAAGTGGATCTAATCTACTTTGTACTCCCCAATATAGGATTCAATGAAGTTCAAGGATCCCCAATCATCACTTGGACATGCATTCTATTTAGGAGAAGAAATAGGAATAGGCTTAGGACTCTTTACTTCAGGAGGATCTTCTTTAGGGACATCTTCCTCAAGGGTATCCTTTGTGATAGGTGCCACTGGAGTAGATGTCAATGCGTTGGAAGATGATGAAGGGATAAAGTTCTTAAGAGTGGGTGCAACTGAAGTTTGACTAGCAGCTGCCATCTCACATAAGTGTACACCATCAGGGTCAGCTTTGATTATGATCACCTCATTGTTAGCAACAAACTTTATGAAATGATGCAAAGTAGAAGTAACTGCTCCCAAAGCATGAAGCCATGCTCTTCCCAAGAGGATATTAAATGGTAAAGGTCCTGGCATAACATATACTAGGGTGGGTACGATAACGAGTCCCAACCTTAAAGGCAAGATTATCGTGTCTAAGGCTTGTCAACCAACATTATCAAACCCACAAATATATAAAGAAGCAGCAAGGGAAGTTGAATCAACTTTAATTTTAGGTAACAAATCAATGCTACGTACATTGAGTGTCGAACTGATATCAACAAGAGCACATCTAATACCAATATTATTAATGTAAACTAGTATCATCAAAAGATCCACTTGCTTTTATACTTTCGGAGGCAAGAATTCATGCAGATGGAACATAATATTCAGCGAATCTGCATGAATATGATCTATCAACATATTAACATCTGTCGTCCTAGCGGAAAAAGGTAAGAGGATCTTTTGAAAGGCTTCCTGAAGCATACCCTAGTAAACTGGAGCAGTCTGAAGCAAATCCCAAATTGAGATCTTGGCAAGAGTAACACAAAGTTGCTCAACAAGATCATACTCACCCGGTTGCTTGGTTGCAAGTCTAGGTGCTTAAGGAAGGATCGGTTGAGAAGGTGGTAAAGAAGCAAGTTGATTAATGTTTTGTTGATTCCTTCTAATATTATAAGTATGGGCTACTACTCTATAAGAGGGAGCCTTAGATTGCATGAATCTCGTATAAAGGTTTGGTGTATCACTTTCAACAGGAACCCCACGAATAGAGTGAATTCTTTTAGGAGATGGGCTAGATAGAGTCACATAAATGGCCAATCTCTTAGGCCTTTGAGGGGTAGTAGAGACTACGATTGCATTTATGAACTTCTCAACTTGTGAAGAAAAAAGTTTCAATGAAGAAATTTGTTTAATAGGATTTTGAGTAAAAGGAGATGCCTCTAAGAAGTCACCTAGAGTGTCATCCAACATATCAAAATATTGCTCAAAAAATGCATTATCAAAAGCACTAAAATTTTGAAAAAAAAGATCCAACATGATTTCATTGACATCAAGTTCACCAAAAATGTAGAGGGGATTCACTACCCTCAAGATGATGATGTCCTAAGGAGCAAATAGCCCTCAATAACCTCAAGGATCAAAACTCAGGTGACAAGATAAGTAATAAAGAATGTCTATACAATCTAACCGAATTAATACTATGTTATAAATGATAAGAATATCAATATCGCTTTATTACAGGAGTAAATAAAAGAATTAAATTCTCTAGTATACAAAAATGGAAAGCACAGAAGCTAAAGATCATCCCTTAAGAGGATTAGCTCTCGACCACAAATGTCAGCACGCCACACGAATGTTTGTGCCCCGCGCTATCATCTCTGATAAATCAAATAGTAAAAACCTAGAATTTGAAATACCCAACTTGCTAAACCTGTTCATCTGCACACAAACAAAATGGGAAAAATATTGGGGGCTATTTAGGAGTTTTCCTCAATCAAACCCTCGTTTCAATGTTTCCACCTCCATAGACAACCAAATAAGATCGAGATAAATGAAATGTGTAAAGCAAAGACATGTGATAGAAACAAACCTCGCAAAGGAGAACTATCACAAATATGTTAGACATGTGATAGAAATAAACCCCGCAAGGAGGAGAACCCCTATCATATAAATAAGTAAAGACAAGATTGCATAGACTCAATCAATAGAATAACAAGAGAGCATTACCAACAACCTGCGACTCCCCTCCTAGATTGATAGACATGATGGATTTGCATACAAGAGAAGCCTTGATTGTTGCTATTTCGATAGAGCTTCACTATATGAGTGAGAGCAAGAAGTTGTTCAAGAGAGCTTTTGTTGTGAAATGAGAGTGAAAAATAGAATTTTAAGCTGCATGGGCAAGAGAAGTTGTTACACATGCATCCTTGACGCCACGATGTGTGTCATAGGCAGAGAACACAGAATATTTGCATTTGAATCTCGAAAAATATGGGGACACTAACGCATCACGAAGACGTCTACACGTCGCACTAGTGTCTGACCATAACTTTGCATGAATTAGGCATTCAAATTGTTAGTGCTTCATTGTTGTCACCTATGAAGTCAAAATCGTGAAATTCCAACTATAGGTTCTTGCCATAAATGAGGCGGGTCTAATTGCATAAGTGTGAAATTGCCACAATGTGCAATTTCATGACACTACATAATAGCAACAACAATTGCTCATTACTATAGAAGGTCATCCATTCTTACATGATTTTTTTTTAGTTGAGAGCGTTAATCTCCATATTAAGACTCACAACTTGATATTGTTGTATTTTGACTGTTTTTGTTACTAGAAATACATTAGTTTCAATACTTCGAAAGTTTTCGTAAGAGTTCCCTTAAAGGATATTAGACTATTTCCCTCTTATATAATTGTTCTTTCTTTCTTGTTATGTGTAGTTTTTTACTAAAATATTGCTGAAATTTATAAATTGATAATATTGTTATGGAATTTATAGATCAGTGCATTTCATGATTAATGTAAGGAACTATTTATATTTTTGCACATTGGTATCCCTTTAATATCAAAAAACATCTATGGTTTTGTTATTATTTGTGTGCATTTACTATTAAACTCTAGTTTCATGTTAAAAAAGGTAAAGTTTTCCTTGCACCACATCTATTAATTCTTGTTCAAGCGGACATTGGTTGCAATTACTTTTGCTTCAACTACAATTATGACTAGCACTTCTAAAATGGAGGTGAAGAGGATCAATAGAACACACTTTGAGTTTTAAGGATCAATGATCATGATAAAATTGAGAATCATGTAACTGGTTTCTTTAGAATTCATCACTACATTCTTATTAGTCATGTAGAAACCTAGAGGTTGGCACTTAAATGATTTCTTAGTTACATTCAAGCTGTGGAGTTGATCATTTATTGACTTGATAGCCCCAACAACAAACCTTTAACTCTAGAGGTGGTGTAGTCAATCATGTGATAATTTGGAAACCTCTACACAATCTTGTTCTTCTATTTGCATGTACTTGAATGGGTTGATCATATAATGACTTTGACCTATAGCTCCTAGATGCACGTAAGCTTCCCATTTGGTGGCTTGACGTTCTTAAATAACACCCTAGTCCTTTTGGATGTATGTACTCATGTTTCAGATTCATGGTATTTAGCTCATATGGTTGCAAGTTTATAATTTACTTAGTTCTTTTGGATGCATGCACTTACAAACTACTACTATTAGGATTACGAATCTTTTCAAGACAATGACTCTTTTGCTTCTAGTGCAATTCTAATGTACCCAGCTCCTAATCATTAGGATTTCTTTAGAGAACCTCCCTACTCCAATCTCTTTCCCCCTATTTTGAGGACTACGATGACAATATCTCTTAGACTGTTGTTAAGGAAGAAAAGTCTTCCTAACTCTTTCTCCCAAACTCGTACTAAAAGGTGTGACGCCAATTAGAGTAGGATTTGGTATTGTCTAAGTAGGACCCCAGATCTTTATCTTCTGATTGTAATTTTTGACAGCTTGACTGCGCTTGTATCTCCTCCTATCTTGTCAAGTGGTTTGGTTCGTCACATTGCTCAAGATTGTCTTTGACCATTTTGTTGTACAAGGGTTCAGAACCTTTCAATCCCAATTTTCAGTATCAAAATTAAAAAATATGGATTCCATTGTCATGTATAACTTTAGCAGGTTTGATGCTTAATTAATTTGTATGGATGCCTTTGTTATGTATAATTTTGGCAATTAAAAGCATGAAGTTTCTAGAGTCCAGTGTTATTGTAATAAGATATCTGGATTAAAACTGTGTCAATTTTTATATTGACATTTCAGATCATACTCTATATCTATCTGAATTGCATCCTGATGATGGATCATGGGTATGATCTGAGATTGATAAAATTGGCACTAATCAAAATCTTAATACAATAATTTTAACAAGTTAAATATTTAACAAAATTATTATTTTTGTAATTCCTGAAAATTGTTCAAATAAAAATAATTTCAATTTTGCATGCATTCTTTCTAGCACAATTAAAGAAGTGTTTATTAGTCTTTGGTTCCAGACATACAGTTGTTCTAGAGTAGCAAATTTGTCATATTAAATCTACAAATGTGTTGGATCTAACATTTGTGCCACCAGATGAATCTACATGGTGCCTAAATTCTGAGTTTTGAATCTGCATGTTTTCAAGTCGCACATTTGGTGAGTCCAACTTGCAATATTCTGAAATCTCTCAACTTTGTAATTTACTTTGGTTTCAAAAGAGCACTAGACATGTTTTCTACCACCGTTGTGAAGGGTCCATGTGTGTGCAGCAGGTGGCTGTGGCTACCATGTCTGTGTACTTGCATGTTGCATGGAGAACCCACAGACAGATCTACAATGTTAATAGTTTAATGATATCAAGTTTCCAGAACGCTGCAACATCAAATGTTAATAGTGTCGTGCAACAAAAATGGACTATAATAGTGGTGCAGGTGGTGCTAGTCTCTATGTGTGTGCAGAAGGTGGCTGTGGCTACCATGTCTGTGTACTTACATTTGCATGGAGAACCCACAGACAGATCTACAATGTCAATAGTTAATGACATCAAGTTTCCAGAACTGCTGCAACATCAAATGTTAATAGTGTCGTGCAACAAAAATGGACTATAATAGTGGTGCGGGTGAATTGCTAGTCTCCTAAACATCTCAGTTATTTGTTGTAAACTGAATGCCATGGAATTGTAGATTTTGGTTTGTTTGCCTTGTGGAGCACTGGCATGTTGAGTAGTAAAAGTGGTAAGGAGATGGACAGTTTAGGGGGTCTTTTGTAAGCCTCCTAGGTAGAATGAAGAGATTTCTGATTTTGAAGACAAACTATCTTGTCATGAGATGCTCCAAATCTGATCTGTGATTTGGATTATCTTTTAGGATAACAAAGGAGATCATCATGCCGTGAAAAGATCCTACACATGGGAATTTTTGGCATGGCATGGTTGAGCTTGCGAGTCTTTCACAGGTGTATCACAATGCAATGGATAAATCCGAAACTCTTTGGTGACATACAATTTCTCTTCCACATGGAAAACTCTTGTAAAACAAATTGCAGGGACCCTGGGAAGCCAAAAAAAAGAGTCAAAATAGTTATAAGACCCACTCCCATAAGACAAATACCATATCAATAAATAGAAACCTCATCATTCTCAATAGGTTCCTTCTTCAAACAGAGTAACAAGACCTCCAGCTATAAAACTGCATTATAGTATAACTAGCAAATATGAATAGCCAACCTTACGAAAAAATTAAAATCCCATAATGTCATTATTACACCTCGAGTGTCATACAAATTCTCTTCCACATGAAAAAAACCTGCCAAATAATTGCAGATGTTGACACTGTGCTGCTCTTCTGAAAATGCCGAACTTTCAGCCAAATTTTCAACTCTTTGGCTGAAAGAATAAAGCTATCAAATTTTCATGTACATTTAATTAGTCTCTGTGATAATGCCCCTCCACTGAGGGGTCTATCTCCAAACAAGAACACAAATTTGGTTTTGCTTTATTCAGGTTTTCCCCCTAGTAGCCATAACCTGCAGTTGAGTTATAAAAATAACATTAAAACAAGATAATAGAATACATCAAGCACCCCATCCCCGGTAAGAATATACTAATGATAACAAGGAAAATCATATGCAGACCTGAGTTATCCATAGGGTTTCCAGCAGGCATAGCTGGTTCTGGTTCCTTGATGTCAACAACCACAACATCAGATGTTAAAAATGTCTTTGCCACTGATGCTGCATGCTCCAAGCAACATCTCACCACCTGCTCCAAATGGGGAAAACTTTAAAACACCATAGCCATTGCAGTGCAGTTACTCAAGTTCACAAAGAGAGAAAATACAAACCACCAAAAAGAAGCATGCCATGAAAGAAAAATTGAAACAGAAAGCAGGAAACCAGTCAAACAACAACAAAACTATAATTTGTACACGAAAGATGGCCCTTCCAGTGTGTGTCAACACAGCAATCGCACAAAAAGTAATTGTTAAACATTAACTCCCAATATATGTCATCACTTGCAGACAGTTTTTTTTTCACTTGAGAAGACAAACAAAAAAAGTGACATTATACATTCCAAATAGAAGAGTGAACTAACATTAATAGTTAATAAGTAATAACCCACTCATCAAGCAAAATGCAAAGCCAAAACACTTCTGTAATGGCATATTGAATGGTTGCAGCTTATTTGTCAGACTGCAGAGACCAATATATTTACACAAGTACCAAGTACCTCTTACAGTTGATCTTAGTAAGCTTTCTGCCACTTGAGAGCAAATCCAACAAATTGCCCAGCATACTATGATTGATGTTAGTATTTGTTCCATTTCAATATTATACAGTATAATTCCAACCTCCCTAAAATACACCTGAACTTTAGAAGGGGTAGGACCTAACACGATAGGCATCAGTTCCAACTTAGGCTTTCATTTTCATTCATTGGCAATAAGAGTGCCATAAAGCAAATATAGCCAGAATTGTAATTAAGTCAACAGACTATATTAGCAAGGACTTCAACGACATCAATTTGCATTCATTTCACTGATCAAGAAAAAAAGAGGCTACATAAAAAGTAAATATCATCTTACCTTAGTCGGATCAATAATTCCTGCAGCCATCAAATCTTCATAATTGCCTGTAGCAGCATTGTATCCATATTTGGGATTATCATTGGAAAGAACCTAGAAATAAAAAACAGGGGTAGGATTGTCAATTTACTTAAAGTCAACAGGTGCCACAAAAACTAGGAATAGCTATCTGCATTTAGGCTGACATCCAATCAAATTGAATAACATTGAATACCCAGGCAAAATAGTTTTCCATCAAAGGTTCTGTTTAGTAGCTGCCACAGAATGAGCTCAAATAAATTGGATTGGTAACAGAAAATTGAACAATTCACCAAGACATGTACTAACCTTTTCAACCACAACACTTCCATTTACCCCAGCATTCTTTGCAATTAATTTCACAGGGTAGCTCAAAGCTCGTTTAACAATACCCGCACCTATCTGCAGACACCCAAGGGCCAACAAATTTCAGAACCAGACATTACAAACACATAGCAAAGCTAATTGTTTAAGACAAAGCATGGTTGAACACCCAATAAGGATCAAAAAACCATTTCCATGCAAACTACACTTGCTCATGTGGCAAATACCAAAAAGAGGCTACCTTCTGCTCATCATTTTCAAGTGTCTCTCTAATAGCATCAACCTTTGAAGCAAGCCTCAAGAGAGCACACCCTCCACCAACAACAATGCCTTCCTCAACAGCTGCCTGTATATGGTAATTAATCAAAACATTTCTCCAGCGGAATACATAAAGTTACAAACATAACCATTTATCACTATCAGATTTGCAACATCGTCATTCCATACACATATGGCTTAATTGTTCCTAGCATAGGAATTGACATGGGCATTTTATACATTCATGTCAAATGACACAGTTGTGTACCGAGAATATTGCCATACCTTTGTTGCATTCAAGGCATCCTCCACTCTTAACTTCTTTTCCTTCAACTCTGTCTCTGTTTGTGCTCCTACCTGTCAACAATCATATATGTTATTGTTTATTATCAACCAACTTTATTCGCACTGTTTAATTGTCATACAGAGGCAAAGTAAAGCATGTTTAAACGAGTGATGCTCATTGACAAATTCATGCTGGTTACCTCAAATTTATTAACAGAGAAATGCTAAAGAATACTTGCAGAATTTTAACCATTATTTGACAATACCTGTATAACTGCAACTCCCCCAGATAGTTTAGCAATTCTTTCATTCAATTTTTCCTTCTCATAGTCTTGTTCAGCAACCTGGAAGTAAAGAAAAGTAATACATTTGAATTGACAAATACCTTACACATATTGCAAACTAGGTTAACAATAATGTATCTCTAACAAAAAATAATGCAAAATTCATTTGTTTTTTACTGATGACTTGATATTCACAAAAGTAGGCTGAGACCACGGGCATCAACCACTATGAAACAATAGGTACGGACAGCTGGAAAAAATTCATTGAGAAAACAAAATCTATAACTCTACTAATTTGTGTTCTGGCCCAAACAAACAAACTCTAAAACAGCAGTAGTCCAAATTAAGGCCTGAAGGATCACACAAAGAAAAGAAAGCATACCTCAATCGAGCCCTTAATTTGAGCAACCCTTCTCTCAACAGCCTCCTGTGTGCTTCCATCACCAACTATTGTCGTTGAATCTTTTGTCAGTACTACCTTGGCAGCAGTTCCCAAAACCTCATTCCCAACTTTGTCAAGGGCCAGCCCCACTTCATCTCTAATGACAGTGCCTGCATTAGAAAGCATGTATCAGAGGCATACAGCTATCTATAGTAGTAAATAACAGATTAGAAGAATACAATCTGAAATAAGTTAACCCCTATTAATTATTATTTACTCCTCGTACTTGAAATTTAAATTCAAGCTTGCAAAAAATCATTGAAAATAACTACTTCCATTACTGCCTATGACAAACTGATGTATATAATGAATAATGTAAGAAAAATATCATGATCCATGATGATTAGAGACAAAAATTATAACTTCATTTGATAATATCATACTACTAAAATAATACCTCCGGTCAACACAGCAATGTCATCCAAATACTGACTTTTCCTTTCTCCGAATCCAGGAGCCTTTAAAGCAGCAATCTTTAATGCACCTCGAAGCCTGTTCACAACGAGGGTTGCTAAGGCTTCTTGCTCAATGTCTTCAGCAATTATTAAGATGGGATAACCACCACGAATGGCATCTTCCAATATGCTAATCATGTCTCTTGCATTTGTTATCTTTTTATCAACCAACAATAGCTGCAGGTAGGAAAACACAATAAATTCATTTTCTGAACAGATTTGTCTGATTCGCAATAGACAAGAGTCCACCTGTATCCCCTCTGGACCTAGAAGCATTGACATCACTTAAAAGTAACCTAACAGACAAATATTCATGTTCAAAACAGGCTAAAGTGGCAAATAAAATTTAGATCCATATATTAATTACCTTACAATTTTCATACTCTACAGACATCTTCTCACTGTCAGTCACAAAGTATGGAGAAATATATCCACGGTCAAATTGCATTCCCTCTACAACATATAGATTATTTTCTGCACTCTTTCCCTCTTCAAGGGTTACTACACCCTTCCTACCAACTTTACTCATGGCCTCTGCTATCATATTTCCTACTTCATAATTGTTCCCAGCACTCACTGCAGCCACATCTGCTAACTCACTATCTTCAACCTGCAGCATACCAGCAAATGCAAGGTTTTAATATCTACAAAAATAGAACATGAAAGAAACACTAATCTCATACGAAGCCCAAGGCATAAAATCAGCCTGCCACCCACCATGTTACGGAATCATAAAAGAACCAGATAAACAACAATATTTCTTTCAACATACTGAAAGCAAAAATACTAAAAAGACATTTAAGAGGTAACAAGATGACAAGAACCTAAGCATTTCAAGAACAATGACTAAATCACATCACAGTTCCAAAACACATCTACAGATATGTATAGGGATATACAATTTTCTGTAGACCCACGATACACTAATTCTAGGATACAACAGGTTCTTATTGATATGTGTTCGTAAAAAATATTTTACCTACATGCACACATCTCTAGTCTTGCATCATCTGATTTTGCAAGATAAATCATCATACACTACATCTGAAATTGCCATAGCTTCAAATGCATTTTGATAGCCAAATTACTAGAGCTGTGATATGATTAAATAACATTCCCTCTATTTTAGTCTCTATGGATGCTAAGCTTTATTCACATTAGATACCTTACACTATTTTACTCTGTATTATTTAGGTCCAGCTTTATTTGCATCATCTCCGAGAATTTCTTACTTAAGCACCAATGATGGCCAAAACTGAAAATTAGATAGATTTTTAAAAACTGAGCGCATCTGATGAATCTATTCTATTTTTCATTGAATAAAGCTGACACTGTTGTGCCTGTAAAGATAAGAAATCACTCCAATGTCATGCATTATACAACAAGATAATTGTAGTCAATTGGAGCTGATTGCTATATACCTCCTTTGATAAAGCTTTTAGTTCAGAAACCAAAGCTTTCACTGTCTTGTCAATACCCCTAGTAATCTGAATGGGATTCGCTCCAGCTGCAACAACCTGCACACAAAAGTCTTGCCATTCAGATAATTCTTTCCAAAAATCAGTTAATACTCCTTTGAACTCTCTCTTTATCTTAAAAGTTAAAACCATCGCATATTATTTCTTTCAGTTTCACATAAAAAGTATTTTTGCAGTGTACAAATTATGTGATTAGTTATTGGATTCCACTGCAAGGTTTCTAGTTAATCTTCATCAACCCAATTTTCTTTCAGTTTCTCACTTCTTTATCAAGCTTTCATGTTAACAAACAACTTGTGGGAAATGCAAATGGTACTTTAAGCAAGATCTCATACTAACAAAGTACCTTTATGCCTTCAGCTATTAAACCTTGTGCAAGAACCACCGATGTGGTGGTTCCATCACCAGCCAAATCATTTGTCTTTGCTGCAGCTTGCCTAACCAATTTGGCTCCAATGTTCTCTACAGGATCTTCCAACTCAACCTGTCAGACAGACTAACTGTTCATATACATATTGTGAAAGAGCTATATAACCACAAAATTCTGCATCCACACACTGCACTTTCTGAAAATTGTTTTCTTGGAAACTCCCATTCCTAATGCACCACTCCATTCACAGATGAAACAAGTTAAATAGAGAAATAAAAATTTAACTACACATGGAAAGTTTATTCTTCACAACCCCACATAGGAGACTCGTGGAGGAGGAAAAAATGTAAATGGAAACAAATAGTCCCCTTTTAATGTTCAGTTAGGAATGTTTATGTTTGAATTAAGGTTGACTGAGTCTTCAGTTATGAAGTGGCTGTGTCTTTGTGTCCACAAGTTTAGCAGCAATTGGGTCTGTCAGTTAACATCACAATTAAAGGGAGTAGTTGTCCAGTTAGCTGCCTATGTAAGGAAATTAACTGTCAGTTAGCTGCAACCATTTGTGGACTGACTTCCTATGATTCAGATCACTAAGAGCTGGGCTCTTAAAAAGCACCTAAGGCAAAGAGAAAATGTCTTTTTGAATATTACAAACCCAAACCTCAACTTCAGCTACAGGAAGGAGACTGCCATAGCAGCCTGCTTGGTGCTTGAGGACAAAATGCTTCAAGCATGAACCTAGTCCTCTTGGAGACAAAATCCTCAGGAGAGTACATGCTGCAGGACATTTCAGATTTGTACAGAGATTCAGGGATCAGCAGGATGAACACTTACATGACTGCATGTGTTTTAAGGATACTTCAAAAGTTCAGAACTGTATGCTGGGTGTTTTCCCAGTGAGTTGTATTAGTTTAGCTGCTCTCAATTTGCATGCATGTGTTTCATGAAAATAACACAAAAACTCTTGTTAAAGACTTTCTGGGTTCAATCATTTATATGTATTTAGCTTAGGCCATTACAGTGGTATCAGTGCTTGATCTTGCCAGCCTGTGAAAGGTTTTAAAATTAAAAATTAAAGGAAATAACACTCAGAAACAAAACTAGATATCAATATCACACATAGCAGCAAAAATCTTTTGGGGAAAAAATTGGCAAACCAAAAGTACAAGATTTTTTGAAAAAATCGGCAGACCAAAAGTATAAAGATTTTTTGAAAAAATTTGGAAAAAATCGGATTTAAAAAAAATTGTAAAAAAATGTAGAACAAGAGATAAAAACATTTTATTTTGAAATTGAAAGGAATTTCCATAGCATGGAGATATAGAGAGCAAATAAAATAAATATTTTAACTAATGAATTGTAAAAAATAGATTTTCTAGTTTATATTCATATCTCTGATTACATTGCATTGCACATCTTTCAAACTCAAAGCATTCTTTCGTTGCATAAGCCCAATAACTAGATCTTTGATAGATGACCAAAATTTCAACCGCCAAATATAGTTTTTTACAAAGATAACCTAAGCACTTTAAGCTTGCCAATTGCATTTCAGCTTGTCATGGCATTCCATGTGACCACATTTTTTTGAGGCATTTTTCAAACAGTTCCTGCCTTGTCTATGCTACAACATTTTTTCATATATGTCTACCAAAGCATTTTACAAACAGTTCACTGCCTTGCTGCTACCTTGACTTAAAGCGCAAATAGGTGCTTTTGAACAAGCTATGGATGCTTGGAAAAATCTATCAAAGCATAATAGTAAGCAATAGCATATAAACAAGGCAGTGAACTGTTTTGAAATGCCTCGCCGAAAAAATGTGGTCTCGTGGTGATGGAATGCCGTGACAAGCGAAATAACACTATTTGCTTGTCGTAACGTCCCTGCTGAACGACCCTCAGTTCACCTTATTATTTATCCCCATGGCTTGTCACGGCATTAAAGATCACCGTTAGACCACATTTAGCGAGCATTTTTCCAAGCAGGTTCAGCACTTGCTTATTACATGCTGACTAGCACTATTATGCTTTTGATAGATTTTTTTCCAAGCATCCATAGCTTGTTGAAAGTACCTGTTTTAGTATGGATTGTCATGGCATTTCCATCACCATAGAACACATTTTCTTTGGGGCATTTTTCAAACGATTTTTCGTTGTCATGCTACCACATTTTTTCGCCCATGTCTACCAAAGCATTTTATCAAACAATTCACTGCGCATGCTATGGCTTAAAGCCTAAAACAGGTACTTTCAAACGACAAGCTATGGATGCTTGGAAAAACTATCAAAGCATAATAATAAGCAATAGCATAGACAAGACAGTGAACTGTTTGAAAAATGCCTCAAAGAAATGTTGTCTCGATTGATGGAATGCCATGACAAATCCGCAAAAACGTTGCTTATGTGGCATTCTATCACAATGTATTTTGAGCATTTTAAAATCCCTACCTTGTCTATGCTACCCTTTATGCAAAGCATTTTATCAAACAGTTCTGCCTTGCTGCTATGGCTAAAAGCCTAAAACAGGTGCTTTTCGAGACAAGCTATGGATGCTTGGAAAAAATCTATCAAAGCATAATTAATAGTAAGCAACAAGCCATGGTCTCATGGTTTTTATTGTGTGAAAATCAGCTCAATTTTATTCATGTTTTTTTGCAGATTTTAAACACATTTTTTTGGCGATTTTGAAGTTTGAAACAGGAAAAAATTGAGTCTTCAGTGGACCGATATCATGAGAGATGGGTTCTTGTTGAACCACTACTCATGAAACATGGGTCAATGAGTTTGACTCGAAACTACACGGTTGAATCCTGATAGCAATATCATAATTTGACACGCTGTGGAAATATACCTCCTACTTATCAATTGATGAGCTAAAAGGGCTCTATTATGAATGGTTCATAAGGCACAACACTTGCTGAAGGTTTTGCAAATGGGGTAACAACTCAAGCGGGCTTAACCTTGGAGAAAACTCCCTGGTTAAGCACGCTTGAGCTGGAGCAGTACTGGGATGGGTGACCTCCCGGGACGGACCAGTGCTTCACCTCTGTGAGCATCACCTAGATGCAATGAGTACTAAGTGGACCATTCGATATCATGAGAGATGGGTTCTTGATGGGTGGGACGGAATTGGATGGTGACACGCTGTGAAATATACCTCCTACTTATCAAAAATTGTTTACCAAAAGTCGATTTTTCAAAAAAAATAGGGAAAAAATAATCCAATACCGATTTTTTAAAATTGCAATTAATCAGGAATTTTGCAGATTTATGCTTCATGGTACGCATGTCAATGAGTCACATATCTGTGATCTTACCAAGCTGCCATAGAACTCTGATGAGAGGAAAGGGCAGATCTGTTACAGAATACCCTGATAGAGATTCAAAGGTGTCAAGAGAGAATGATAAGCTATAGGCAAAAATGTTGCAACTTTGGAGTAACATGCAAAATCCAAATCTTGCTAGAACATCACCGAGAGAGGGAAGTTCAACTAAACTAGCCGTTAGTCAAATGAATCAGTAGCAATCGAAGGATGATATGAGAAATTTGCTA
The DNA here is from genome assembly GCA_007258455.2 of Sequoia sempervirens. Classification (NCBI taxonomy): domain Eukaryota; kingdom Viridiplantae; phylum Streptophyta; class Pinopsida; order Cupressales; family Cupressaceae; genus Sequoia; species Sequoia sempervirens. The sequence goes on along the minus strand of VDFB02026593.1, from coordinate 18,006 downwards.
CATAAAGTGAAGAAACTTCATGCTCCTACTCTTTAAGGCAACAAAATCAATGAGCTCTTGCACCAAGGAGTTGTTTTTCTCAATGAACAAAATGAGAAATCAGCATTGCATGTTGAATGCAAAGTACCAGTATTTGAAAGAGTACCCCTATAGTTTCTAGCAATGTCCAAGAAAAATTCATCAAGATCTCAAACATTGAAAAGATGGAACTATTGCCCTGTGAGAATGGCTTAAAAAGTGGTTATATTACTGTGCACAGATCTGTAAGCTTCAGTTGATTATTGTTCCATTGATAATCTTTATCTTGAGAACTTCAATGCTGCTACAAATCTTTCAAAAAACTCCAAGCCAGCAATGTAAGCTAAACACTTTGATTGCTTGTTGGATTGCCATTCAAAAAATAAGGAAGATGGTAGTAAAGATTTGTTTACACTGGTCTGACACCATGCCATTGCAATGCAAACATTCAAGGTGGGAACACACTACAGAAAAAGGATAAAATAGTATCCCAGCATGCTCTCTGAAAAAGAGGCAACTGAATGTCAACAAAGATTCAGAGCTTGGAACAACTAGGTACAATAGCCCAAGCAAGTCGCAAACAATTCAAACTTCTCATGTACATTTCATGGATCAGTGTCTGTGACAACAATGAGCTCTTCAACAACTAGGTATGATTCAACAACAAGGATGGAGACCACAGCGAGGTTTTCCAGAGCAATCAGTTTTTGTCTTATGAGCATGGTCGTTTGAGCATTTTCCTTGTCCATATCCCCAAAGATCACAATAAAATTATGCTAGTAAAGCAGACAGAACTGAATAAAAGTCGATTTCTAATTGGTCCACTAATAAATGCATATACCTTTGGAAGCCCCTGATAGATGAAATGTATCTGGAAGAAACTAGGAGAGCTGAATTAGCATATACATTTGCTGAAAAGCATAGCAAGGAAAATGTTGAAAATAAGGAAGAGTAAGTATCAGATGGAGGATATAAAACAGCCACTATCATCAAAAGCAGAACCATACAACATCGCACAGGGAAGTAAATTTTGCTAAGTATGAGTCTGAGAAAGAAATAGATTCTTCAGATGATGAAGCCAATAAGGAGGATATGATGAAGGCCAAAGGTGACCTAACGACAATGTGGAAATGAGAATCATTCAGAAGGATATTGCAGAGGCGAAGAAATTCCTTCAGATGCAGAAGACCACCTGTGGGATGGAATTCTTTGTACTGCTGAACCAGCAGATCCAGCTGGTGAAGATGGTCAAGAAAACACACAATAAAAACAAAGACTCATAATAATTGAGCTGCAGAGCAAGATGTGATGGAAGTAAATGTGGAAATGACAATCATTTAGATGGATATTGCAGGGCTAAAGATATTCCTTCAGATGCAGAAAACCACGTGTGATGGAATTCTTTGTATTGCTGAACCAGCAGATCCAGCTGGTGAAGATGGTCAACAAAAACATAAAACAATAACAAAGACTCGTAATAATTGAGCTGCACAGCAAGATGTAATGGAAGTAAATGTGCAAATGAAAATAATTTAGATGGATATTGCAAGGGCAAAGAAATTCCTTCAAATGCAGAAAACCACGTGTGTGATGCAATTCTTTGTATTGCTGAACCAGCAGATCCAGCTGGTAAAGATGGTCAACAAAACACACAACAAAAACAAAGACTCGTAATAATTGAGCTGCAGAGCAAGATGTAATGGAAGTAAATGTGAATATGAGAATCATTTAGATGGATATTGCAGGGGTAAAGAAATTCCTTCAGATGCAGAAAAACACGTGTGAGATGGAATTCTCTGTATTGCTGAACCAGCAGATCCAGCTGCTGAAGATGGTCAACAAAGCACACAACAAAAACAAAGAATCAAATAATTGAGCTGCAGAGCAAGATGTAATGGAAGCAAATGCTGTTCCTGTAAACTGAAAAACCAGAATCATAATAATAGACATGGAGGGCAAAATCTAATGCAAGAAAATTACAATGTGGAAATGAGAATCATTTAGTTGGACATTGCCAGGGTAAAGAAATTCCTTCAGATGCAGAAAACCACGTGTGATAGAATTCTTTGTATTGCTGACCCAGCAGATCCAGCTGGTTAAGATGGTCAACAAAACACACGACCAAAACAAAGACTCATAATAATTGAGCTGCACAGCGAGATGTAATGGAAGTAAATGTTGTTCCTGTAAACTTAAAGACTAGAATCATAATAATAGACATGGTGGCCAAAATTTAATGCAAGAAAATGCTATTCCCCATAACCAAATTCAGGACCAGAATAATAGACTTTCAGCCAGAGATAAGTTCCATGCAATATCACCAAGGCAGGCTGCACATTTTGCTTTCCTTAAGTCTTCATGATAAACAATCCTCAGTGTCTCTGCAAAATATTGAAGGCAGAAGTGGCGATGAGAGAAGAGATTGGCCTGGTCCATTTTATACTTCCAGGTGTTTGGTAGAAGAAAGAGCAGCGGCAATAACAGCTGGAAAGGAAAAGTTTGCTGAATGAGCACCTACACGAGATAAACTTTAAAAGCCAAACTTTACTTCCCCCACTTAATGAAATGTGCTTGGGCATCTTGCACAAACATGTTGAATTCATTAAATCACTAAAAGGCATCCCTGATGCAACAAAGAACAAAATCTGTCAGGCTTTCCATGCATCATGAAAGGTGACTCCTTACGTTCTAGAATTGTTCAAAATAGGATCTCAAGCAGAAATACATGTTCCAGATTATTCTCTTGCATCAGAGGCACAACTTACCAAGCTGAAGGCACAATGTTCAATCATTAATTTAGAGGTGCTTCAATTACACATGTGTGGACACAGTTTAACAGATTGCTTAGTCCAAGCTACTTTTGCTTGTACTTTTATGGGATTGCTTTGCTTAACTTGCCTTTTGTTAAAAGCTTAAATGTAATTACTAAATGCATTTGGAGTGCAACCAGAGCTAGAAGCATTGAAGATTCTGCATGCACTAAAGAAGATGCACAAGTTGGAATTACTATCAGTTGCAGGAATAACAAGTTTTACTGATGAATTTGTTACTGAAATGCTGCTTGTTTAGGTTGTGATCCGAAAGAGCTTTCTTAAGCATATTGTGGGAAGTCAACTGGTGATGCCTCAGAAGCAAGAGGTACTGTCTGCTGTGAATTGAATATCCTCATCTTGGGGTAATCTATATCTTTTGACTGACACATTACCTGCATACCTCAGTAATGGCTGTAGTTCACTTTAAAAACTGTCACTGAAAAGATGTCTGGTCAGTGATGAAGCTGTTGCTGAATTCATTGCTGGTTCAGGGAACAACTTATCAAATTTTTTACTCAAAAGTGAAAAAGGGATTTATGCCATTGCAGAGGCATTACAAAAAGAGTCAAACAAGCACTGGAGGCTGGGCGCCTTTATCAGGCAGGGGTTATTCACGACCATAGCATTTTAGCAGCTGTTGGACAAGGCATGGCAAGTAAACCTGGAGTTAGTGCTAATCTTTTTAATACACTGGCAAAGGCCAACATCAACATCCAGGCTATTGCCCAAGATAGCTCTGAGTACAATATCATAGTGGTTGTAAAGAGAGAAGACTCAATTGAGGACTTGAGAGCTGTTTGCTCACAGTTCGATCATTCAAAGGCACCATTAGCTGTAGAGATAATCGGGCCAGGTTTAACTGGAGGAACTCTTCTGGATCAGCTTAGAGATCAGGCAGCTGTCCTTAAGAGAAGTTTAACATTGATCTGTTATTAATGGGGATCACCTTTTCTACAAAAATTGTTCTCACTGACCGGGGCATGGATTTGCAAACATGCAGGGAGCCTAAAAAAGAAAAGGTCAACCTTGCTGATATAGAAAAATTATTCAGCATCTGCATGGCAGCAACTTTATACTGAATATTGTTATTGTTAATTTACGACAGATTCAGAGGTTGTTAAGAATTACTACCAATGGTTACAAAAAGGAACATACAGTTACTCCAAACAGAAAGGCAAATTCAGGACCCCTGGATCAATACCTAAGATTGAGGGCTATTCAAAGAAAATCCTATACACACTACTTTTATGAGGCAACTGTTGGTGATGGTCTACCCATTATCAACATTCTACATGGCCTATTGGAAACTGGTAATTTTGTGGAGAATAGCAAAGAAATTTTGAGTTCACTTAAAGATCATTTGCAGCGGACCTAAAATCAACATAGGTTTTATGCAGATCAGCATAGCATCAAGAGATCATTTGAGGTTGAAGATATGGTCTTTCTATGCTTGCAGCCTTATAGGAAAACTTCCATTAAGCAAAGTGAGGCTGAAAAGCTCAAACCCCATTTCTATGGTCCATACAAGGTATTGAGGAAATTTTCAAGCCCCAAAAATAAAATTAGCCAGCATTTTGCACCATCAGCTAACCTGTCATCCTTTGGTGATGACGGGAAACTTGTATTGGTCCAGACACCATCATTGACATACAGGGTAAGAAACTGAGGGACAGGACTGTCACGGGATACTTGGTCCATTGGAGGAAGCAACCTGCAGAGGATGACTTTTGGGAGGGGCCAGATATATTTGAACATTCAGCTCTGCATTGTTTGTGGGCAAGCAATTCTGGGAAGGGCAGAGTTGTCATGTCTCCTTTTAAATTTTTAATTCACTGCATTGAGTGAATGTTCAATTAGGAATGTTTATGTTTGAAATAAGGTAGATGAGTCTTCAATTATGACATGACTCTATACCTTCCAGTCGAACAGCAACTGGGTCTGACAGTAAGCATCACAATTGGGAGGAAATTGTTGTACAGTTAGCTGCCACAATTTATGGATTGACTTCTTATGATTGAGGATCGCTGAGAGCTGGGCTATTAAACAGCATAAGGCAAAGAGAAAAATAAAAATGAGCGTTACAAACCCAAAACTCAACTTCAGTTTAGGAAGGTGATGCTGCTACAGCAGCTTGCTTGGCGCTTGAGGACAAAACCCTTCAGGTGTGAATCTGGTCCTCTTGGGGACAAAAACCTCAGAAGAATACATGGTGCAGGATATATCAATTGTGCAGAGATTCAAGGATCAGCAGGATGAACAGTTAGTTAAATTATGTATGTTAAGGATACTTCAAAGTTCAGATCTGTATGCTGGGAATTTTCCCAGTGAGCTGTATTAATTTAGTTGCTCTCCATTTGCATGGATTGGTTTCATGAAAATAATATAAAAAAACCTCTATTGTTAGAGACTTTCTTGGTTTGATTATTTTTATGCATTTAGCCTGGGAGTTAGGACATTACACAAAACCACAACTTACCTCTTTAGCAACAGTCACACCATCATTCACAATTTTTGGAGCACCATATTTACTCTCTAAAACAACATTTCTGCCTTTTGGTCCCAAAGTGACTCCAACAAGATCCGCAAGCTTGTTGACACCCGCCTACAGAAGAGATACAATATGCTATCAGTAGCCATGTAATGGTATGCTGTAGAACATTTTACGACATGCCTAGGAGAAAGTGCACATAATTGACCTAATACATGAAACAGTTTTACCACAGTGACACCTCCTGCATCTAAAATTTCTTTATAAATAGGTGCATTTATCTAACCTGCAGCTTCTTTGTTGCTGACCCGTCTTTATTGAAGTATAATTCTTTTGCCATAGCTCTTACATTAAGTGCCCAATCTCTCTTTTGTAGTCTCAAAGTCTGTCTTTTGTTTAAGCCCTTAAGGGAGCTAGGAGCAAAAGCAGGTACAGAAGACAATGAGTAATATTTACTAGAAGTTGCACTCATCTTCTCTCTTCCGGTGTTGTTGAGAGCTGCAGAAGTGCTGATGCCTGTCATACTGCACAAAGCTGATGCCATTTTATCTTATCCTGCAAAATGGGAACAGTTGGTACCCTCATCAACTCTTTCATTGAGTACACAATGCTCTTTGCAGAAACACTTGAACGTGAGACAGCTAACAATCTTGTTACTCAGTAAATCCTAGAAATGCAACACAGACACAAGCAGGACAAACCCATAATCTATCCACAGATATATCAGGACACAAGCAATTCTTACAATCAATTCTTAAGGACAAAACTTGGGCTCTTTCAACAACTACTACAAAGCTGAGAGAAACACAAAAAACAATCCTTACAACAACTTATTTTACCTGCATATTTAATCAAATACTAACCAGCAACCTTGGCACAAAACAAACTACGACGCAAAGTACTGTCAATTGTGTTATAATTTACAAGTATTCAGAATTACAACATTTCAAAGTCTGTATTTAAAATAACCCACAAAACATATAAGTATACTGAAATATAAATGGCTAGAAGTCTAGAACCCTAAAGCACCATTTCTCTCTGAAAAGATTAACTTCATTACCCTACAACCTCTAGAAATACAATGTAGACCAACTGTAGACCTAATCACCCTCCTAACTCCTTACAATACATGCTTCTTAGACTTCAATGCGCAACCTTTGTGTATAAATTAGGAGTCAGAGAGAATACTGTGAAAGATGCCTGAATACCATCTTACTTTCAGTTCTGAAAAACACAAATTGGAGCTTTTCAGTGGCTTCTTTCTATTTAAAACAGCCGGCAACACATATTGTCATATGCACATGTACACAAATATGAGTTGTCTAAACTCCAAACGCTCCATTTTTCTCTCAATAAATGTTTCCACAACTTCTACAAGTACAAAACAAGTCTACTGTAGACCTAATCACGATTCCCTGTCTTTATGATACATTTTTTACGAAGCTTCAATCGACTACTTGCATGCGAAACAACAAGAAAGTAAGGTGAATACTGTGAATGTTGCATGTAATCTTAACTGGAAAATGCTCCAGGTTCGATTATTAAATCAGTCATTACTCGTATATAAATAGTCAGAGACCAGACAGCTATAAAATATCAGATTTGCCCCTTCATATGCACTTAGAACAGCCAAAGCATACAAACAAATGATCGATTTAATGAGAGCATATAAATAAGCTAAATCTCCTACATGCAATGCATATCCATCTGCTACTGGAACCATTTTCATGGTAATCTAATAATGTTGCTATAAACTAACTACCCATTACATTATACAGGAAAAAAAATCTCTGACCCCAAGAAACAACATATACAAACACCAATTGAGGGAAAAACAACATAGAAAACACATAAGAATTGCAGAAAAAGTAGCACGTACGAATGGAGAAAACTTCTCCTCTCTGTTAAAGCCTAATCCCATTTTCCATTTGGAGTGCTCGGCAGAGTTTTCAAACTTGCCAGAGAAAATAAGTACTTTGTAGAACCAAAAAATTATAATAAGAGTCACCTAAGACCCTATACCCTCACAGAAATCCAGCCCCAATAACTCGTAGCCCAGCCAAACAGAAAATATGGGTGGGTAAAATAGGTTAACATATAAAACCCAAACAAATAAAATAAAATATGGAAAAATACATCCCCCAAAACCCTAAACCCTGATTATTATCCTTTCAAATCATCCCCACCAAAATGCACCTAAATCATTGCAAAAGTTTCTAGAAAGCTTGTCGGGCATGAATTTAAAGCTATAAACACCCAAGTCAGAGTCAATGCATAACATATAAAGGCGGCCTGTTCTACAAGAAGGTAAAGCTACGGTGACAGAATCATTGCCAAAACAACTGCTGCTCGGTATCAGGCTAAATCCATGGCAACGTAATATTAGTCACAAAAGACTTTTGCATTGGAAATTCTTACAGAGCCGTACCTACAACTCTAAGCAGAAGAAACCTCGCACTTAATTGAGTTCTTACCTTGCCTTGGTGGAAGTAAGTTACGAGGATTGGATCCCTGCACAAAAGAGTGCTTGTATAATCCGCCCACTGCTGAAGAACTCTCCCAAGACTAGGGATGAACTAATGCAACATGATAAGGTTGCATAGGAATATTTGTATACAAGATGCTTCTTCAATAGAGATTTCTAGAGGACTCGCATTTTGTGGATTTTGTTTGCTAGCAAATAGTTCTAGTACAACAACTAATGAAAAACAATAATTAAATATTTTGACCAAATAGTATGATGTTGGCCTTTGTCAATTTCTTTTTAAATATAACTAATTAATTTAACAATTGTTTTATTGGCTGTAATAATATGATCAGTATTATTAGATCTCATTAGGTTAAAATATTAATGTATTTGGATGTAATCTTTGTATTTATTTGTTCAATTATTATATAAAATTAAAAAAAAATGAACAACAATCTTATAGTCTATAATTATTTTTTTTATTTAAGAATTTTGAAAATGTCATTTATCTATTTTTGTATAGGCTCATGTTGAGAACAATCAATGTATAAATAAAATTATTATTTAAAGTTTATTATATTTTCTTTTCTTTTCTTTTCTTTTCTTTTCTTATATAGGTCGACCTCGGGACCTATATATTTAAAGTTTATTATATAGGTCGACCTCGGGACCTATATGGGACGAACTCAAAGCCCTTAACCGACTACGCTGCCCGTGCAGGCTTAAAGTTTATTATATTTTCAATACACTAAATTCTTATGATAAAATTGCAACTATATCAATTATGTAAGTCTTATTCAAATATTAATTCAATGTTCATATATCAGCATTTATTGTTGGTTGAATGGCATTGAACAATATTATAGCTATCATAATTTTAAAAATGTCATTTATCTATTTTTGTATTGGTTGATGTTGGGAACAATCAATGCATACAAAAATTATTATTTAAATTTTATTATATTTTCAATACATTAAATCATTATTCATAAAATTGCAACTATATCAATAATGTAAATCTTATTCGGCCCGTTAAGGGGCCTAGTTGGGTTAAGCCAACTGCAAAGGTGCCTAAGGTGGTTGTATGGGAAAAGCCAAAGGAGGGTTGGTGGAAAGTTAATTTTGATGGAGCATCTAAAGGGAATCCTAGACCATCAGGTGCAGGATTTATCATCTGAGATTGGGAAGGGAATGTAGTTGCTTTTGGAGCAAAGAAGCTGAGGGAGGGAATGAATAACATAGTAGAAGCCTCTACAACATTGTTGACAATTAGACTGGGTAAGAAAATGGGAGCTACAAGAATACACTTAGAAGGTGATTCACTTATCATTGTACAATCCATAATGAAAGGGGAAATAGGGGCATGGAAAATTCAAAACACGATAGCAAAAATAAGAGAAGAATTAAACTTATGTGAATATTTTGTGGTAAGTCACATTAGAAGAGTTGGTAATACGGAGGTTGCATTTTGTTGAAGTGGGCTACAAATGTTGGCAAGGTTAGTGAATTAAGATTGGAGGACTTTAGAAATGTAGTTTTAGTAGATTAAGCTAAAAAAGGTGGCAAGGACGCAGCATTAACGAGGGGAGATAGTGAGCAGATCGATGGAAGTTGATAAGACTGGTGAAATGATGCGGAGGATGGAAGTGGCAAACCCAGTACAGAGGAAATTAAAGGCCAAGGTGTGCGGTGTTAAGAATTTCATTAAATCATGGCCCTCGATAATTGAAGATAATTATAGAAACTGGCGTGGAGAAGAAGACACTCAGAGTTTGTGGTGGTTATGGTGGCGATGTTGCTGGAGTTTTCAATGGAGGCTAATTTTACACTTCAATCAAAGAGGCAATTGAACCCTTTCTATGGTGATGCCTCTGACCAAAGGCTAATGGGAATGTTTCTTTTCACTGATGGGTGGTTGGTGCAGAGTGTATGAATGACTCTGGGGAAATCTTTTGGTAATTTGAGGCATCGTTACAGGACAAACATGGATGTCTATTCATTGATAGTAGCATGGGGTTTGGACTTGGGTGAATCAATTAGCATAGTGAGAGAAATAATGCAGACGATTGTACATAAAGACTTCTTGGAAGGGCTAGAGTCAGTTTTAGAATGGGCAGTACCTAGTGAAGGTTTGGACATTCGAGAATGATTGGAGAATGTAGAATTGGAGGGGACCAAAGGATGTGTTCCATTCGTGCATTGGCCGAAGGATGCGATCAAGAACCATTGTAGGGAAGAAGCAAGACTAGGTTGGCAAGCCCTAAAACTCTTCATCAAGCTTATGAAGGTGGAGGCAATTATCAAACAGGTGAAAGCGGAAGCAAGGTGGATGGAGGCTGGAGAGCAAAAAGAGAGGAAGCGGAGGATGAAAGCAAAAAATAAATTGAGGTTTTAAACGGGTAGCTTAGGATAGTTTATGGTGCTTTAAGTTTTTTTTGCAAATGAAAAATTGAACTGTTAATTTTGGTTTTGGTTTTTGGGGTTGTACCCGTTTTGTGGGCATGCAATGTTATTATCCTATGTGGTTTGAATGTTTAAATGATGCGGATGCATGAAAGACAATTACAGGTAGAAGTCGAATGTTTATAGTTGGGTAGGGTAGTATCTTCAATTTTTTGCATGTTAATGTGTTATTTGGAAAAACTAAGTTAGTTGTAGGAGTATTTTGGATGGTAGATGAAGTCATAATGAAGATGATGTAATCTATTTTTTTATTCTAGCAATACAAATCCTATTGCCGACCAAAAAAAAGTAATGTAAGTCTTATTCAAATATTAATGGTTTTGAACAACATTGAACAATATTATAGCCATTATAATAGTCATTTTGTATTACAATGTACATTAATATGAAAATTAACTATGCCTTCAATAAAATCATCTTATATAAATTACATCTTTGACTTTGAAAAAAAGACTCACTAAATATAATTATGTAATAATTATACTTATTATATGTTTACAAAAATTTGTTCACACTTATAGAATAGTATATTATTATCTAATATTGTTTCGGTGTCCAAAATGACTAGCAAGAATTTAAGTCATTTATGTTTAATGACTCAAATTTACTACATTAGTGCACTATTTATGCAATATAATAGTCACTAATCTAATCACTGACATAAACCTAATACAATATGGTCAAGAACATTGTTGATCCAAAAATCATGTTGTCATGACTTTAATATGAAGTTATTTAAGTTCACAATTAGACATATTATAACAACTATATTGTCCTCCACAAAATAGTTATTATTTTACAATCTTTATGTCGACTAAATACACAAACTAATCAATAGCAAGAACTAGGTATAATGTGTCTCTTGTTGATCAAATATTTATATATATATATATATATATATATATAGTTGACTCAAAATATAGGCAAGTAAAAATTAATATTACCAAGTATTATATGGTAAAGGTACAAATTTATTAAAGCTAATATTGTGTATATAATTTGTAAGATTCATAAAAGTTAATTCAATATTGATGTTTTGTATGTCAAAATTATGTGAACAAAGGTTAAGGAAAGAGTTCTAAAACAAATGTCAACACAAAGGTGTATTTCTTCTAGAAGAAGCTAAAAAGAAAATCATGAGAATTCCCTATTACTAACAAATCATGCCAATTTTTCACATAAGTTAAAATATTAATTTCATGAATTTTAACTTCTACAATCAAAATATGAAATGTATTTTTAATTATATGATAAGCATATTCAATAATTGGAGGGGAATGTTTATCGCTATCATATTCACCATGTAGGGTCTTGTAATTCTTGTCATGTTGCAAAGAATGTTTAGTCCATGTCAGTGTCATAAAAAACATAAGCATGTACTACAATCTACATGTATACACCCTATTTACACAATAAAACCACCTATCACTCATTTGGAATTGTACTTTGCATGCAAACCACATGTGAGTTGTGATCATACACTTTTGTGACTTTTGGCCAAATTAATCCATATTTGTAAGAAATCATTTACTTTTTCTTTGTTAGGTTTCACTAGATCAAGATTCCAAACATGTAAGGTGTGAATTCATTCTTGAGAGCTTGGAGTGAATGTAAACCATCAAGTACAATATGTTTGAAATAAATTTTAAGTTACATTAGACAATTCTAAGTAGAAATTGATTTGTCATTCATACATCTACTTTTTCCTCCTAAATAATAAAAATTTCATTACCCCTTAAATAACAAAATATCCATTATTATTTGAAATTAGATATTGTGGCCTTTTCATCTTCATCTAGTAGAAAGATATGTAGGTTAACTATTTGAAACAATAGAAAATAGGTTAACTAAAATGTGTGATGATGGATAATGGGGTTATGATGCACCTATCTTCCTTTATTTCATTAGGAAACGAGATCCCCACAAAGAATTGACTAGCAACCCTTAGGTGAATCAACTTAATGTGAGAATCTTCATATTTTTATGCTTTGAAGACAAGGGTCGAGTTCAAACAACACTTTTGGGAGAAAAACTAAAAAATCAAATCAACCTAATCATGCCAATTCAAAATTGAAACAAAAATATGAAACTCAATATTAGCAAAAATAGAAAATTGATTATAGATCTGAGAATGGAAAAAAGGTGTTTACTGGCCACCAAAAGTCACTTTTTGGAAGTTGTCAGGGACTCATTTTCCCATGGGCAAATGGGTCTTTTGTTAGGGTTTTCAAAAATCTTTCAAGAGCCTCTAATGTTGATCTGTAGCTTTTGATTTGTCTAGGTTTCAGTGTTGAAAAGTCAAAAATTAGATCTGTAGGCTAGATTTTGTGATTTGATAACAACTTTGACAACTTTTGCAACTTTGACAACTTTTCCAATCTTGCACTTCAAGAGGTCTTCATTCATTCTTCAACCTAAATCTACAATCACACAAAAGAGGAGAAAATTTATTTTTTTTGGTGAATGGGGGTTTGCCTTGGTCAAACCTCATTTTGGTAATCAAACCTTGAATTGAAATAAAGCATGAAAGAAGGAATGATGAATGAACAAAGCCATGTTACCACTCAACAAACCCTTGGATAAACCTTTGTAATGGAGATCTTTGAAGGTTAGCAACTTGCATAAAATGGCTTCAATGGATGTGGATCTTGATACTTGAAATATGACTTGAATGTTTGAACTTGATCTTAAAACCTACATCACAATGTTAGCTCCAAAAGTATGCACGATGCAAGAATACTTTGACATGATGAATAGATCTTGAATGCCATGAATCTCGGTTTACATCTGTTTCGAAATTGCCTTTGACTCCACTAACTCTTTCTCTAGCCATAATTTCTTCAAAAGCTCCCCTGGAGATATCTCGAAAGTTAGTTGAGTTGGAGAAAACTAAAAGGAACTTTGTCTAGAAGATGTCCTTTTAATTTCCCAAAATTCCAAATGATTATTAAGTTGCCAATGAAAACAGTGATCAAAATCCAAGGATACCAAAGTCGATATTTACCTCGAGAGGGTTCAAAAGGCTCTAGGGGAGAACCCAATACTTGCTCATGGGTGGAATGGGTCCTGTGTCCTTGGCCTGACTACACTGCTCTGGAGTGCATGGTCCGAGGCCCAAAAATGTAGAATAATTTCATTAGGGGTCAAATGTAAATAGCTTATTATGGCAATTAGGTTCAATTTAACGGGTTATGATCTCAAAATACAAGCGCAAAACGGCGTTATTACATTTCAACACTCAAATTAGCATTGCTTGTAAGTCCTACTTAATTAAGAGGCCCTAAACAAGTAAAATGTAAGGTGCATGTACATCTCTTGCCACTTCACACCATTTGCAAATTGAAGATCAAACATTTCATTTCTTTCAAACATACACTGGTGTTTGAAACAATGGCTAAGGAGTGTTAAGGACGATTTTGCAAAACCATATTCAAAATTATTATTTAAAGGGACCTTTAGCCGGATACTTAAAGAAAATGAATTTTGTAAGGAAATACAAAGAGGAAAATTAAAATGATTTTATAAATGATGTGGCATTTGCTTTGAGACGCATCACTTGGGTTTATTTGCTAATAATCCTGGCAACAAGCTCGCAGGATGTGATGTACATTCCCAGGGTCGAAGCTCTGTGAAGTTGAAAGAAAGATAGGTGCGCTGCGGCGGTCCACCCCGCATAGTTGGCTGGCGAATGTAATTATTTATTTATTATGTGGTGCACCCAGGGAATCTAGGGATGTGTGCATCACATGGGTCTAGCATTCTTGAGGCCACTTTATGTGTTGTATGTAACATTGGATTAAATATTTAATGTGGGGTTGCACATGGGAAAAATATTTAATATTGAGAAAACTTACTACCGATATTAAATGAGAGGTTAATGGTTTTGTAAGGTCACGATATTAGTCACATGGTTTTATGTAATACCACTTGGTGGTTGTGTGTGAGCTTGTTTCTATAAAAGCAAACACATTGGTAGTTGTCTAAGGTTGGCTAGTTGTTAGGTTAGCTCTTGTTAGCATTTGGGAGGGTTGAAGCATGGCATGTGATGAGTGATTACATGCTTGTTCACATGGAGTTCTTGTAGAGGGCTTAATGTTTCAAAGGTGTTCATGTAGGACTCTGAAGATGTATTGTAATATTTATTGTTGAATAATACATGAGTGATGGATGCTTTTGGAGGTTAGCTTTTTCCCTCTTGAGGGTTTTCTCAAATTATATCTTGTGTCATCTTTGATGGTATGTTGTCTATTCTTTTTTATATGGATTCTAAATAATTGCTTACATAGATTTCTCTATTTGGGTTATGTGAAAATTATCTTGGGTGGATGCATATTTCCTTTCAGTTGTCCTAGATGATTTCTCGCATGACTTTAAATGAGGAATGAATATTTTTACATACAATAATATAACACATAAATCAACACAAATATGCACTAGGTAAACTCACAACAACTAGCGAATATGGTGGAAATAGGGCCTAATTTTAAAGTTTAGGGTTCAAAATTGTGTGTGTAGAAATGATTAGGATCAATTACTCATACCTCATGCACATGTTCCTCATTCCAATAATATAACTTAGTTTTTCATCAAATAAACACTAATACTTAATCTCTACAATGTTAAAAAGTAATTAATTTAAATGAATACATTTATAAACCATGAACATATATGTATCCCAAATTTTTCATTTTGCCCATGAATTCATAAAAGAATCTACAAAGATATTTTCTTCATACTTGGATGAAAGACTTTGTCTAAAATCCTTCCAGAATGTGAGCCTCCTTAAGCCTCTATAAATTATATTCTTATAAATAAGTTGAAGTTATGCTCTTTTGTGTTTATCACAAGCAATCTTATATTTTCATTGTGAATCAAATAAATTTACTAAGATAAGTACAATGTTAACTAGTCCAACTAAGTGTTATAGTGATGCAAGAGACTACACATTTTTGACATTCTATATAATATTGTTTATATTGTGAAACCTTTAACAATATTGAAAATTTCTTACACAAATTTAATCTAGATATTTGTTGAAATTACACAATATTAACCAATTCAAATTATTTCTTGTTATTTAAAAATAATAAGTTTTAATAGTATTCAAAAATAATAAGTTTAATAGTATTCAAAAATAATTTCAAAATAATTTGACGAAGAATATAATTTATTTTTATGAATATATATAGTATTTAAGGTTTTGCATTATTTTAATTGCATTAAATAATATTTTAAGAAATATTACCAAATTATTACAATTTATATAATATCGATAAGGGGATACATTGCTTTTGATTATTTATTGCAATGTATTTGTGTGCCTTTACCAAGCCCCATTTAATTTTGGGACCATTATAAGAGAATGGCTTAATGTAATTACATATCGATTAATGACAATATTTTGCAAAGTTGGGCTTATTTCCCAAACCATTATTTACCTACATTTACACATTTTTCCACACATGGCCCTCTTGTATCCATGTACCCGTGAAATTTTCATGCTTCATGACCATAAATTCAACCCTATCAAATATATGGAATACAATATATGACTTTAATAAATCCAACATTTGTGCCCAATAATGGAGTTTTATTCAAAGTAGAATATTGTGACAACCTTTTCAATGTCATTGATAAGTTAACAAATAATGAGTGCATTAGTCAATCTAGAAGGTGTTACACAATACAATCCTTTTTCAAATTATTGCAATAGTTGTATCACTTTGCTTATAATTTGTTCAATATTTTTGAAAAAATTTGTGAACACCAAGATCTAGAGGAGAAACAAAGAATATGCATGTAAAACAACTCCTACTTTAAACTTGACATTACACCTTTGTTAGCAAAGAAGAAAAACAACCAATGAAAAACTCAAAAATAAAATTAGCACTATACCTCTTTGTAGTATGGATTTGCTCCTTGAATGTGGATGAAGGATTGATAGGTATCTAGAATGTAAGTTTCTCATGAGAGATCCTCAATTTGACAATGTGTGCCTATGATATTTAAAGCACGTCCATATATGGTAAGTGTCTTTGGAGTGAGGATTTATATATATTTATCTTTGATTGTGGATGGTTGGGATTAGATCTTATATTGAATGGTTAGGATTTATTTGCACATGAGGAGGGATTATAAGGATGTAAGTGGAGGAATAAGATTAGATCAAGTGGATGAAGGGATAGGATGAATTTAGTTCAAGCATAAAGAAAGGAGATGCAAGCAAGTGGAGGCTTGAGGAGGATGCAAAAGGATAATCAAGATTGAACTTGAATGGAGGGATAGGATACACTTATGTGGATGTTATAGGTGAGTGTAACTATGTGAGGGAGATTGCACCATGTGTTGGATGAATGAAGAACTAAAATGCAAAGTCCATTTTTTGGACTTTTGTGGTAAAATTGAAATGATTTATTATTTAATTTGTACATGAGGAGAGGAATGTGCATTAGCCTAGTTTTTTTTTTTTATCAGTAAGCAAGATGATTGTATTGATATTCAGAAAAGGAAATACATCATTCAAGCCCTAATTGGGCATCCACCATGACTTCAACAAAAACAAACCAGACCTAGACGCCAACCAAAATTTGCAAACTAAGTGGACACAACCACCATTAACCAACATTTTCACTAGATAACTTTACCCACCCGACACTTATAGAGCCAAATACATAGAATAATGTTCATACCACCAAACCCCAGAAACTTGAAAACCCACATACCAACAAAAAGAAAAACCCAACCAAGCCCCTTACACCAAACATTTTGTTGAGCAAAAACTTTGAATTCCCTCTTCCAATCTGAGTCTTCTACATGCATCAAACAAAATTTCTTTTTCAAAAACTCTGCTCCTGCTATGGCCAAACACCCATGCTCAATGAGAGCCAAGTCATTAACACCTAGTAACAAAGGAAAATAGCTTACCAAGGTGTTTGGGTCATCCAGAAGATGCAGGTCCCACGAGCGTGGAATACCTTTGCCAAGTTGACCAACATGTCTTTGCGAAAGAGGCCCCACATGATCACCCACACATCCATTTTTGAAACCCCAACATCGAGCAATCTAGCCAACACCCGGGAAGAAATATTTTAATCCAAATGATACCCTTCAACATCCTCCATGAACGCTTTCCTAGCCAAACACTTGATAGTTGTGAAAGTCAGATAATCTAGGTGGCGGATAATGTGGTGTAGCCAAAGAGAGGAAATCAGACCTTCAAAGGAAAGTTTCCTTTTAGAGCTTTTCAACTACACTAGTGTCACCATCCCTCTCATTTCCAATTCCTTCACAAAAACCAAAAGTATAAACTTGCTCATTGCAAACGCAAAGCACAAAAAACCAAACCATTGAATGCTATGGGAATGAAACAATGCCACCCATCAAAATTAATGGCCTGGGAAAACGTGCTTGGCCACCATCCTATGCAACCTAGCAAACATCTTTGAAAGGACATAGCAGTTCACGAGGTGCCCCAGAGAATGATGGTTTTAACTCTGCCTAGAGATTTCTTTAGACGTGCATCCAACTCATCCCCCTGCCAACTCACTCTATGATCCAACGCATGCCACCTAGCCACACCACATCCGCAAACATGGGATGGGGTGGCACCCTCCCTACCTCCCACATGCATTAGCCTAGTTAATTAGATAAGCATTTATCTAATTATTTAGTATCAAAGGAAGGTTAAGGTAATTAATTAAATATGAATTAATTAATTAGTGAAGTGGGGTTAGTTTGATTAATTAAATGAATATTTA